>OY292404.1:19162942-19282291 GCA_958496205.1 Idaea biselata
TGGCCCCGGTCCCGCGGCCACTTAACGGGCGCTATCAAAGATATTTGGTACTACCAAATATCCCTTCTATGACTTTGTAAAACTTTAATCCTACTAATATTATAAAGCTGAAAGTTTGTGAGTATATGTGTGTGTTTGTTACTCAATCACGTAAAAACCGCTGAACAGATTAACATGAAACTCGGTATGTAGATAGCTGGAGACCTGGAATAACACATAGACTACTTTTTATCCCGATATTTTCGCGGGATCGGGAGTTACGCGGGTGAAACCGCGGGGCGCAGCTAGTAAGCAATCAGAATACTTATTTTGTGACTGGATTGGAGGACGGGGGGGGGGGCGCGGATTTTTTTTTATGGTCGAAAGGGGGCGCGTCTTAAATAAGTTAGGGAACCCCTGATCTATAGGATATAGAACATGCCTGCTGTGAGAATATATATTTGCCGTTTGAAGGCAAAATAGTTGTGCCAGTACTTGCTGACGATGCGACAAACTAGTTATATAGGTATCAATAGTTCATCGCTAAGTGACGGATGGGACATAAGATATATATGGCCATCTCTGTTGTTTACACGGAATGTATATCATTTTGTACGGAAAATAGCCGACTCGCTCACGCTCACTCACTGGTTGTGGGACGCAAACCCAATTAGGTAATTATGAAAAATAATCCCCAATTTCAAATAATCAGTGGGTTTTATTAGACACCTCATATATCATTACGGGTTTTTGTCAATGGTCAATTACGTACAGTCAGCAACACAAGTGTAGATATTGTATTTATAGATAGGTATTAGAATTCAACGTACACTTTTTAAATTGCTACTTTTTATTAGAAAATTGTGTTTTTAAAATTATATTTATAAATACCTAGGAATTAAAGTACAAAAATTTGAACTCTATATTTTTTTTTGGTTGAGATGTAAAACTATTATAAGCCCTTATTTTGAAACCGCAAGTCCTAAAACAACAATCCCAGGTACCCACTGAATTGTTATACGATATTAACATTTTATTAATCTAGTGAAGTAGGGGCCAAATTTTTGAAATTTAATAAAGCTGAAAGTTTGTGTGTATGCCCTTTTGTTGGTCTTTCACGCTTAAACCGTTGAACCGATTGCGACGAAACTTGATGTTTATAGAAGATCTGGAATAACACAGAGGCTTTTTATTCCGATATTTCCACGGGATCGGGAGTTACGAGGGTGAAACTGCTTCGAAATCATGGGAATTACAAATATCTTTTGATAATATAGATTCGTGATTGAAAAATAAAATATATCAGAATCTAAGTTCTCTAGTAGATGTAGAGAACGTATACAAGTGAGATACTTAAACAAGTGAGACACTTATGCAAGTGAGACACTTATACAAGTGAGACACTTATACAATTGAGACACTTATACAAGTGAGACACTTACACAAGTGATACACTTATACAGTGATACACTTATACAAATGTAGTAGATGCAAAGAACTTATACAAGTAAGACACTTAACAAGTGAGACACTTATAAAAGTGATACACTTATACAAATGTAGTAGATGCAGAGAACTTATACAAGAGATACACTTATACAAGTTTTATTACTATGGTCTATTCGGTCTAATCTGATTGTTATGGTACATCCCCATTGCTTTCCAGCTACTTCAGTTCAGCTAGTACTATGTGGTTGCACCAGTGGTTGCAATTTGTCACTTTATATCCGTCAACACATTTCTGACGAATCTTCCGACCATACTCAGAGACGTATCGTACCTGAGGGAGGCCCTTATTAGCTAAGGAATTTTGGTCACATTTTCCCTGACGTTGTCACTCGGAACACCAAGACATGACTGCATTGCATTCCTTAGTCAATGACTCTGTTTCTAACAAACATTTAGGATCCAAGTAAGAGTGGTAAGAGCAACAAGATTTCTTAATGGGAGTTGGGGCATGCTAAGCTTGTGGAGGGCCAATTGTTATGAAAAAGCCATGGGGCAAATGAGGAGGTATTAAAGTAGTCTCAGATTTTGAGTAGAATTTCTGTATTCAACCATTAGTTTCTAAGTTACTTACCTCAAATTAACTAAAATGTTAATTTGGTTATTTAAATGCATCTTTGAATGCAGCAAAAGTCTTAATAAAATTACTACAAAGTTACTCCAATTATTTCATAAACTATTACACTAATTGGATGATTTAATACAACACGTAACACATAAATCAAGTCTTTTATCTGTTCTTCTTCATAGAGAACAAGCAAATTATACTGTCTACGAGATTCACACATTTATCAACAAGGACGGAGACCAATTAACATTAGTTTACTTGTTTATAACTAGTATATTGATACAAATGTCTTAAGTATAATACATTGTCTATGTAATCTACTCAATAAAACTTACAAGGTACTTCCTTTTGGACGGAATCAATTATGGAATAATCACTAACTTTACTACTTTTTAGGGTTCCGTACCCAAAGGGTAAAAACGGGACCCTATTACTGAGACTTCGCTGTCTGTCTGTCTGTCTGTCTCTCTGTCTGTCTGTCTGTCTCTCTGTCTGTCTGTCTGTCTGTCTGTCTGTCCGTCCGTCCGTCCGTCTGTCACCAGGCTGTATCTCATGAACCGTAATAGCTAGACGGTTGAAATTTTCACAGAAGATGTATTTCAACAACAAATACTAAAAACAAAATAAAACAAATATTTAAGAGGGGCTCCCATACAACAAACGTGTTTCAAAAACTACAAGGGAATCGAGTAGGTCGTGGAATTCAAAATGGCCGCCCTGTCTGTCAAATATACCAGTCTGCCTTCACTTACCAGAGTTTCTTATAAGTTTCGGATTTTCTTTGTGCCAAAGGTTTTTTTTTCTTTTTTTTTTGAGTAGTGTGGTCGTATGAAGGAAGTAAGGATCGAAGCTAAATATTCCACATTTTCCTATCAAATTTAAAAATTGGATTTAAATCATTTTAGGGTTCCGTACCCAAATGTCATAGTGGTACGGAACCCTTCGTGCGCGAGTGTCGCACTTGCCCGGTTTTTTTTATTACTAATAAGTAATTGTAAAAATAAACTTTTCAAAATTTCAAAGGCAGATTTAAAAAATATTTGTCTACAGTGGTATCACTATTGTTACATTTTACTGGGTTTTAAGGACGTTAAGACTCTTACCATTTCCATACAAACTGAATACCAAAATAAATTATGAAAAATTTAGTTTTCTACCTTAATATCGATATTATTCGGATTAAGATTTTACTTTTAAAGGGTCCCCATCACAAGTTTTTCCAAAATATTCATTCACATTCAAATAAAACGGAGAAACATTTTTGAATGAAAAAATGGTAATTAATAGTAAATGGTTGGTATTAAGTTTGTATGAAAATGGTAAGAGTCGCCGCGTTCTTAATGGCATATTATTATTTAATTTCTTACTTGGGCTATATTACAATAGTCTTGGTGCGAGGAGACTGAGGAGTATAAAAATAAGTGACGGTACTATGGCGCGACGGGTGAACACCTGCTTATTGGCGTTCGAGCTTGATTCCTTCTGGTAACGATATTTATGCAGACCATAAATGTTTATTTCTGGTTCTGGCTGTTTTTGATATGAACAATATGTATGAATTTATATTAAAAGTAGTATAGGTAGTAAAATCTGTTATCTAGAACACAAAATGCACACTTAGTTGCTTAGTTAAGGGCTAGACTGTGCAATATTTATACATCTTTATTCAATTATTTTAGCTTCAATAGAGATATCACTGTAACAAAGAAAAGGCACTATACTTAACACAATAGCTGCCCTTTGTTATAGGGTCTAGTTCATAATATCGGCGGTCACTACATCGACGGTTGTTGTATCGAAAACGTTCCATCGACGGATTAATGTATCGACAGTACACCAAATCGATAGTACACTGCATCGACAGTATACCATATCGATAATATATGGGTATCATGCATGCGTGTCACCTCTAATACAAGGGCAGCTATTGGGAATTGCTTCAAACTACAACATAAAGTACCACCAACCGACTACACTAGCCACGACTGTTACCAATGAAGATCTAACTACGTAAGATCCATTACACTCATCTGCAGAACAGTAACATTCTTCCCAGTAGACTCCGTTCTCGTAGACTCCCCAGTTGCAGACGCCGGTCACTCCAGTCTCAGCAACGGAGGCACATCGTCTGATTACTTGGCGCCAGCGGCCGTCCCCTAGAAATATGGAAAAGCTCATTATTATACCAGTCTTCTTTTTTTCATGGAGTGGTGTGTCTCACCTACATTACCCTAAGGTCTCTAACTTTACCTCTCACTACTGCAATTGGAGATTAAAACTGGGACCTCCAGCTATACATGCCTTCCGAAGCATGTGGTAGAGTAAACTAGATTAGATTATACTAAAAGAGACACTGTTTCATCAAATGAACTTTCGAACCAGTGCAGTTTCGAACTAGGAATCAGTGGATTCCTTGTTGTCAAATCTTAAAAGTGTGGAGTAGGTTTATAAGATGTTTTAAACAAAGTGGCACATAGATTTTATATTTTGTAGATTAGATAGCAATAAGCATTCATCCAATTAAGAGGATAGTCTCCATTCTCTTTCTCCATACAAACATAGTTTAAATTTTCCTCCCTGGATAAAGACATTAGAGCAAATATGTTTATGCCATAAAACTTATATCTGTCATGCATGACTAAGCATCTACCTTTTTATTTTTTTCATTTAATTATTTTTTTATTTTTATTTTAATTAGAAAATAAAAAAAAATAAAAAGGTAGATGCATTGCATTGCATATTTGTGTCTGGTCTGAGTGTCCCTCTATGTATAATATGTATGTATTTACAAAAGAAAAATAAATAAAAGTATTATATCCGTTGTCTAGTCACCGTAACACAAGCTTAGTCGCTTACCACGGGGCTAGATGGCGCTGTGTGTTGTTCACAGAATTTATTTATTTATTTTTATTTTATTTTATTGACAGATAAAGGTTTTATGGCATAAACATATTTGCTCTAATGTCTTTATCCAGGGAGGAAAATGTAAACTATGTTTGTATGGAGAAAGAGAATGGAGACTATCCTCTTAATGAATGGATACTAGTTGAAGAGGGACAGACCTTCCTTTAAATTTATCAGGGCTAGGGGCTACAGCTATAATTATGGATGAAAACATCCCGCCATCGCATGATAAACTCTAGAACCTGTAAACTTTTTAAACTTATATGATTTGTACTCATATTTACAGTCTTATTCCTGTACTAGCTGTGCCCGCGACTTCGTCAGCGTTTTTCGGACTACCTACCCATCGCTGAGCAAAAGTCTACACTTGAACGGACGACCAGGGAAGTCTGTTGCTGAACAGAAGAGAATCATAGCAGAGTCTATTTAAGAGTAGATTTTGCACAGCGCAGCGGTAGGTAACGTGTTGCATGCTTATTCGCATTACTTATAATAAGAAGTAGCCTTTATCGAAAATTAAAAAAAAATCAAAACCCGACTTCGAATTAATAGTCTAAGAGCCCGTGAAGATCGACCTTCACCCATCTGATAACCAGATGAGACATATTTTTTATCAAATATTATACATTAACGAACATGCCTATGATAGCTTGCCTATCGAAAAGTGTTCATGGCTATTTTTAATTAAATTAATTTTAGATTCTTCTTCTGTTTTCGCGATGTTGTATTGAAATTAAAGACATTTTTCGGTTTGAATCGCGTGGTTTTTATTACTTTTAGCATTGTTACAACGCTCAACGTTTCGAGACCTTTCCAGGTCTCTTCTTCAGGATAGTCTATCCTAAAAGTAATAAAAACCACGCGATTCAAACCGAAAAATGTCTTTAATTTCAAATTAATTTTAATCAATTTTTTTTCATCACCTTCACTCTTTTGATAACCGAATGAATTGTACCTCAACTGATAGTTTTTAACATACAGAATATGCCTAGATTGGCTTGCCTACTAATTTCTGTTCATGGCTACCTGGCAAGCAGGTGTGAACGGGTAAGTCAATATAGGTAACTACACCGATCTGATAACCCATTCAAATTTATATCATAAGAAAGATAATTTAATTACAAAAGCAATCGTATAAGCTTGCCTGCAAAAAACCGTTCATGGAATACCATTGCCAAGCTATAAACTTTCTCTCTCGCACCTATTAAATGACTCCAATTCTAAAACTTTATAGCTTGGCAATGGTATTCCATGAACGGTTTTTTGCAGGCAAATGCTTTTGTAATTAAATTATCTTTCTTATGATATAAATTTGAATTGGTTATCATATCGGCGTAGTTACCTATAGGTATTGACTTACATGTTCAAATCTGCTTGCCAGGTAGCCATGAACAGAAATTAGTAGGCAAGCCTATCTAGGCATATTCTGTATGTTAAAAACTATCAGTTGAGATACAATTCATTCGGTTATCAAAAGAGTGAAGGTGATGAAAAAAAATTGATTAAAATTAATTTAATTAAAAATAGCCATGAACACTTTTCGATAGGCAAGCTATCATAGGCATGTTCGTTAATGTATAATATTTGATAAAAATTATGTCTCATCTGGTTATCAGATGGGTGAAGGTCGATCTTCACGGGCTCCTCTACTATAAGGACAAAACAATAAAAATAAACTCTCCAACATACAATGCAACTGACTTTCTGATATGTATCTTTTTATATCTTTTTTTTACTTGGGTACTGCACCTTATGCACTGTCCGGCCACTCTCGTTGGGCTCCCTACCATAGGTTTACCCGACAACGGCGGCCTTTCCAAGCCTCATCTCTGCCTCTGCCCGATAGACAATCCCTCTCCGTTTCCTCTCCCTCAGCACGGTCACGCCACCGTCTCGAGGTCCCCAAAGCCGGTGATAAAGCCCCCCCTCCCTCACCGAGTTCACCACCAGAGGCTGAGGTGATTTTTTATAGTGGTTATAATCCATGCGGCCCCTTTCTTGCGGAAAGGACCCCGAGCCCGCTGACGCGGGATTACGGATTAGAAGCCTGGCAAGCCCCGTTTCCCACCTCGTGCGCCTCTTAGCTTTCAGCTACTGAGTCCCCTCACAACGGCAAGGTGGACGACCATCTGGAGGGTAAAATGTAACGTCGTGTCCGGGACTCGTGACTCGAACGCGCAGCCGTCGAATCGGAAGCCATCACTCGGCTCGGTAGGCCACCGTTCCTTAAAAAGGGAATGCGCCGGTCTGTGATTCGAACGCGGAACCCTCGACTCGGAATCCATAGCTGCCATTGTGCCACGTAAACTACATGCAATCTGCATCTACCCAGTAAGACTGCCCGATTACAGATATATTTTTTTAATCCATTTTATTGCATTTTCAAGATTGTAACCGTAACTTTAATCATTGAGGAATTTTTGAGAAGGTGGTTTCAGGTGGTCCATCAATTTGTACCTTGTTCTTAATAAGCCGATTCTATTGATGGAAGTCCAAAAATTAGTAATTTACAGCATTGCGGGATGCTATTCTGCTCATCATTCCGAAGGTTCTCATCAGATCTTCACCAACAATTTATGGAACCAACTCGGGACTCTCACTCTCCAAATAAAAAAAGAATTATCGAAATCGGACTTTATATGCCGGAGTACGGTTTGAACATATTCACATACAAACAATATGCGGGTAGAATTGAGCAGATCCTCTTTTTTTTAAAGTCGGTTAAAAACAACCATTATAAAGAATTTCCGTATGTCCGAAGGATCCGGATATATGGAGAGACAAAGGTATACGGTATTTTAGGAATTTCCTGAAAAAAAACTGGATATCCGGTTTTTTTATTTTCGACCGGATATCCGGTTAGTCATGTATTGATTCCACACAACATACTTCTTCAATACAACATTCAAACTAACTAAGTAAAAGCAGAAAAATCACTTTATCCGGATAACCGGACAAAATATCCGGATAAAAAATAGCCTATATGTTAATCGGGGTCTAAAGCTATCTGCGTACCAAATTTGGTCAAAATCGGATAAGCCGTTTCTGAGATTAGCGGGCACAAAGGCACACACAAACAGACAAACAGACAAACAGACAAACAGACAACCAGAAAAATAGAAAAATAGGTTCTACTGCGTTAATAGATACCCCTACAATTTATCTTTTTTTTATATCTTCCAAAATCAGACACCGATAAGTTACGATTTTATTATATGTATAGATTCAATACAACATTCAAACTAACTAAGTAAAAGCAGAAAAATCACTTTATCGGGATAACCGGACAAAATATCCGGATAAAAAATAGCCTATATGTTAATCGGGGTCTAAAGCTATCTGCGTACCAAATTTGGTCAAAATCGGATAAGCCGTTTCTGAGATTAGCGGGCACAAAGGCACACACAAACAGACAAACAGACAAACAGACAAACAGACAACCAGAAAAATAGAAAAATAGGTTCTACTGCGTTAATAGATACCCCTACAATTTATCTTTTTTTATATCTTCCAAAAACAGACACCGATAAGTTACGATTTTATTATATGTATAGATTGTTATTTTTTAATTCTCTTACCGCAACATTTTGACTAGATTACAATAGTCGTGGTCGCGAGGAGACGGCGAGAATTCTAGTACCTATACAAGTAACTTACAGTAAGTAGTACTCACAGTGTGGTGCTGCAATTTCTCACGATACACAAACAGAGGGTCCCAATTCCAACCCCAAGACAAAGTTATATCCTAATAAACCTTTTTCCCAAAATCAAGCATAGAGTAGGTACTCACAAATAAACCCTCTAGGTCCCTGTTGAGTAAGTTTCATACAGAACGATCCAGGCATGTGAGATTCATCACTACCACATTCGACAGCTATGTGACTGTCTCTATCGAATTTCCTATAAGCCCCGCAATTGTCTTCGCCCTTGTTATCTTGAGATGATGCGCATTGAAAGCACCTCACAGAGAAAACTGGAATGAGTAACGAAATAAGTTACAGAGGAAGTAGTCTTAAAGTTTGATAAGATAAAACTTTCTTCTATAAGTTTCACGCCTTACCTGTGGGTAACGAACACAACGTCAATATTAATAAGTGTCGGGAAATCATGATTTATTTGTGTTATTTATTGAAATATTAATAAAACACCGTTGTTGCCGAAACAAAAACACACGAAATTGAATTTTGTACACACCCACTGCTAGGGAAGGGAAGTGTCCTAATTTTTTTTTGCAGTTTGCTTGATTGATGAATCCATTCACATCCAGTCAGTCCATTCAGTAACGCAGGTTTTTTTGATGAAACGAGTTATCGACGCCAAATCAGACTTTTAAAGCCATAGTGATAGACGAAAGCAAATGCCATACTTGTTACACGACGACATCTACACAAACACAAATTGCATCAAATTTCGATAGCGTCCACACTGTAGCAACTTTTTATGTCGACAAAAATATTATTACTGTCGACCTAACCACATTAATGTTTATTCCAGGTAATCGTTCTACATTTTAGACCACTATCGCTCACCGAAACCGATAGAAAACCGCAGGACTGAAACAAGCCACTGAATCTTACCGTGCAATCATTGACTCCACGACTCCACGACGACGCTTTTTATTTAGAGCGGCACAGCTGATACCTATACATCTGCAACTAGATTACAGCCGTGCCCACACGACGACGCAAAAGTCGATTTGGCCCTAAAGGACATCATTCAAATTGTACCCAAAAATTAAAGTGCCGGCCAATGAAAAAAAATATTTTTATCTTATGGAAAATGATGTTTTAAATATTTTTTATCAAGACGGTAAATGTCTACGACCAACTTTTGAACCCTATAGGCGACATCAAAAATCATAAATGAGCATATCAATATATCATCAATATAGATAATTGTAATAAACTATAAACAACGCTAGATCGCCTTCGTATGCTTGGAACTACCTGTTTGCTCCCGTTACTCAATAAGGTCGGCCATAAACTCCATCTCTTTCCTTCTCGTTATTGTTATTAGTAGTTACCTGCTTTGTTTATCCCGTTCTAGGTAAGGATTCGGTATTTGACGATATACTTTGTAGTTATCCATGCGACTTTAGTTACATCGGACGACTACTTACTTGCGAATAATTATTGTTTTTTTGCTTTTTTAACATTAAAATGGCGGAACGATTGTGTATACGGTGTCGTGAATCTGTGGAAAATAGAAGAAGCTATTCCTGGATATCTCGAGAGGAGAATCATATTGAAGTAGCTCAGATTATTATTCAAGAGCTACTAGATCAGCAGGTATGTGGTTTTATATTGTATGTATTATTTAATAGTAATATGCATATTGTATAGCAACAAACGCGCATTAGGCGTGAGTGTGAGTTTCTTGTCACTTGAAAAGAGATTTTCAAAACATGGTATGAACTTTTTTCGTTCATTTATACATAATGCCACTATCATAGATATCATAATAAAATATGGTAGGTATATATGAGTTCAGTGGCTACTATATCGGAAACTTCATATGCATAAGCCCATAATTGAATACATTCTATATCTTTACAAAAACTACAATAAGCAAGTGTAGTTAGACTTATTACGTTAGGTGCAGTGTAAACTCTACGGAATCTCAAGAGACCGAACATTTTTTATATCGTTGAATCAAGAGTGAAGGATAGGATTTTTTAATTCCTAACAGTTTCAACATTATTTTGCGACTGATAATACGATAGATACCTGATGTGTTTATTTCGAAGCCATAATTTTCAAGCAAGCAAGGGCATATTAAATATCATATTTTCTTGGTGCATGTCACAGATGCTGGTTTGTGGTCCACGTCTAATATGTTTAATTATTGATATAATTGAAACCTTTATTTTTTCACTTTTCAGTCTGTGCCTACGGATTTCATTTGCCGACCTTGTTGGCAACGAGCGGAGAGAACATACGAGAGAAACTTGCGAGAAGCGCGTCTGGCTGATAACGACGACGACGACATACAAGCACAACTTGTTGAAGACAATTCATCTTCCACTCAGCCCTCAATAATTACTCTGCCTGGATTCGTGCGTACTCCGAATACAAGGCGAACTTGTGTCTTTCAGCATTGTGAAAATAGTTCCAGGCATCGAATTCCGGATAGCATTGTACTTAGAATGCTTAGCCGGTACAATTTATTATTGACGGAAAACAGCCGTGTTTGTGATGAACATTTGCAACAAGATTTATGGTACCTGGTTGCCGTACAACAAAATAATATTTCCGAGTTCAGATCAGAACAAATAGTACGAGCATTATCAATATTACAAGCTCATGTGACTACAGAAGTTCTAAACTTCGAGCACTACGAAGTAATAGATGACAATGAATTCCATACTTGGACAGGCCTTACTCATGCACAGTTTGCTGATCTGCTGATCAAAACCAGCAGTCTCAATAATAATAAAAACAAAAAAGTTATATTAGCAGCTGTATTGATAAAACTACGGACGGGGGATTCGAACGCTCGATTAGCTTCAATTTTTAGAACAAGTGAGTCCACTTTTGCACGCATGCTTAAAACTGGTCGTACGGCTTTGGTACAAGACTTTGTCCCACTACATTTGGGGTTTGATCATTTAACCCGCGAAGAAGTTGCCGAAAGGAATCTTACAGTACCGGAGGCACTATTTGGAAATCCTGATAGCCCTCTAGCGGAAAGAAAGGCGATAGTCATCTGTGATGGCACCTACATATACTTGCAAAAAAATTCTAATTACTTTTTCCAGAGAAAGTCTTATAGTCTTCATAAATTCCGGAACTTACTGAAACCTTTTTTGATTGTCTACTGTGATGGACACATAATTGACGTATAAACGTTAACATAAATCGTGCTCTACATTACATGTTTGATTTTTTCAAAATAGCAGCCGCTATCATCAATGCATATCATCGCTTGATAGAAGACAACATTCATGCCCAATCGTTTTTGGCCATAATAAATCAAAGGTTATCGATGCCCAATACGCTAGCTGATATTATTCTAAGACACAACTACAATCAAAAACGAGCTTCATTTCGCATGATGTCAGCTGAAATGCCCGAGTTCGACGAGTTTCCGAGGCTTACAGAAGAAGACCTAATATTATTTAGTTTGGGCATTTATCAACTCAAACAAGCCAGAAGCTATTACGGCGAGCACCTTAACCCAAATGGCGTCTTCACAATCGAGCTCGGTGACAGAATTCCCACTCGACACACCAGAGAGTTAGGTGAAAATATAACAATTTTATGAGGTAGAATACAATCTCGCCACGTTCGGGTCAGAAAATACTATGTATATATTGGAATAAACTCAACACTGAGTGGTCGTGATGCCATAGCGCATTATTATTGCAGTTGCAACATTGGAAGACGAACGGTGGGCTGCTGTTCCCACACTATGTGCATAGTGTGGTATATGACATATGCAAGACATGCAGAACCCCGCATAAATCCTCCTGCATTAGGTTTAGAAAATGTTATAGTAAGATCTGCGGAAATATAAATGTAATTAATGACGAATAAAGCAATATTTAATAATAATAATCATATTTTTTAATAAGTCTGCCATTTTTACATGTTTGTTGAACATTGTTACGACAGGCGCCATATTGCCCATAGTTCCCCCCAGTATCCAATCCACTACCATCCCATTTCTATAGCCCAAGTAGTTTCACCCGTAGTTTATTCATAGTTCTATCCGACCCGGGGTTGTCCTTGGCTGCATTTTATAGTGCAGACAGTAATAATCGCCGTATAGGTGTCCAGCACAACTTTTTACATTAAAATGTTACTTAAACGGGCCTCTACGTGTTGGCTTCGGCCCCACGCACGCCTTCCAAAGGTCCGGGTGCTCCATAGCCCCGAGTATCGGAAACGGTAACAACAAATAATAATAATATAAATCCTTATAAACATTCAATGATTACAAAAGTCCATATAATTAACAATTGCGGGAATCACATCTAACACGTCTGATTTGTTATACTAGGTTTTAATAGGCATAATTTTAATTAGTAGATTTAAGTTGATTTACCTATATAAATAAAGAGAAGAAAAAAACGTCCAGACGAATTTAAAAATGCAATAATTTAGAATTTCTATATCAAATAACTTTAAAAAAATTGATCATAGCTTTTAGTTGTCAAAAGAAAAAATGTTTAGAATGTCATTCCCTAAAATATACATACATTTTTTTTTGTTGGCCGGCACTTTTTTTTTGGGTACTTTTTGTATGCAACTTGAATGATCTCCTTTCATTTTCACTTCACTTTTCACATTTTCAGGAAACTAAATTAACACGGAATTAGACAATTTACACGCATTTTATTTAGGTTTCACGAAAATGGAAATCCGGCAACACATGTTACATTTTACATCAACGTGTTCCCGCTAAAAAAATAAATTATAGCAATCGTATTTGTTCGATTGGTTGGGATTGGGTTCGATCAATCAAAGGTATCCAACACTAAGCTAGAGTAAGTAAAGTAGTCGCTCCAATGTTGCCATTTATTAAAAATAATTTTATTCTTAGAAAATGTAAAAGAAGCGCAATATCTAAAAAAAATGAAAAAATGAATACTCAAAACATTCGTAAGCTGAAGAATAAATCGTAATAATTTTAGTAAGTGAAAATTGACTAAAGTAAAGTGAATTTTTGAAGTATTTAACGTGAAAACGGATCTTTTGTTGATTATTTGCTGGCAGCACAAGCTGTCAACAACAAACAAACATTCCGCTCCGCCCCCCGCATGCCCGCTGCCCTATTTCGTCCACCTGTTTGCGCAAATCTGTTTTCGTAATTTATTTTGTGTTTCTGAGAAAAATTGACATAAGTTCTGAAAAATGCAGATTTATATAAAGTATAGCCTCTGTATATTTGTATTTACGTCCATTTTATCCACCAGTAAGTGCACAAATTGCTAAATTAATGACGGTCACGCCCAAAACAAACTCGCCCTAACTGTTTTTGTTTTCAAAACTTTCAGGTTTTGGTATAAAATGTTGGAATTGTCGATCCAATAACGACCCTAAATGTGCGGATCCGTTCGATAACAGTACTGTGCCTATAACCGACTGTGTTCAAGAAAAAGGACTGGCTCATTTACCCGGCGTCAGACCTAGCATGTGCCGGAAAATCCGACAAAAGGGTAAGTAAACCAAAACAAAGTTCGGTAAAACTTATAACCACTATTTTTGAGGGTTCTTACAAAACCTTTTCAATACATATATTTTTTTAAAAGTACCTACTTCGAGAAGGTTAAACCAAGAGCACCTATCACTCCGATATGGTTTCTGTCATAGAAAAGCTGTCCGGGTTCTTTTGTTCAATATGGATAGCCCTCTTTCTCTTCCATCTCCCACAGGTCTTTGTTCATACTAATTTGTGGCATAGTTCTTATAGAATTCTTAATATAATTATATAATTCTTATAGAAATCAGCTTAAAACTTATTTTCCAGTCAACGGTGAATGGCGGTACTTCAGAGATTGTGCATACCTCGGAGAAGTCGGTATCCAAGGTGATGAACGATTCTGTCTCATGAGGACCGGGACATACAACATCTTCATTGAATACTGCACTTGCAACAGCAAAGATGGCTGCAATTCCTCATTTACTTTTAAGCCTAGTTATAGTTTAATAGTGCTTGCGACACTAGCTTTAAAAGCATTGAAAGTATTGTAAGTATGTCTTTAGTTTTTTAACAACTCAGCCTCTCTGGAACGTTTATTTGTGAGTGAAAGATAATATCATACATTTTATATAGTTAAGTCACATTCACATCAAGAACTTTTAACAAAGTTGACTTAAGCAACGAACTAAGAAGAATCTCATTGGCGATACAATTTGCCATGATTAAAGTATCAACTGCTAGTCACAGTTACATCAAAATCGTTGAATACCTGGTACAGGTGCCGGGCACACATCTTGAAAAATAGTGATGTGGAAGGGGTAAGTTCATTAACATGTGACTTCTATGAAAAATTGACTTCTGTGCAATGTGCATATGCCATTTTGTTCAAGATGTTTGCCGGCACCTGTATTTCCTTGAAGAGTACTATGGTAACATGCAGCTGTATGATGAATGTTTCTCATTATAATAAGTAATTACATATATTTCTTTCCACAAAAACATTACTAAAAAAAACTAAGTTGAAGTGAGAAAAGCAATAAGCCTGTATTACCGATCACCCAAAATGTTGATGTGTTTTAACTGGGAAATCAATCTCAAACCTTTAGAAGTGCCTTTGAATTGAATTTGTTAAAGAGTCTTAAATCATGCATGGCACAATGATAATATTTTAGTTTTTTTTATATTTAGAAATTAGAATGGACTAGATACACTAACACTGAAAATCTGTATCTGATCTATCAACCAATTACAGTTCAATATTTGTGTCTTGAAAACCTGTTAAGAGGATAGTCTCCATTCTCTTTCTCCATACAAACATAGTTTAAATTTTCCTCCCTGGATAAAGACATTAGAGCAAATATGTTTATGCCATAAAACTTATATCTGTCATGACTATGCATCTACCTTTTTTTTTTTAATTTTTTAAAGTATTATTATTTTAATTAGAAAAGAAAAAAAAATAAAAAGGTAGATGCACTGTCATGAATTCATGATAGATATAGGTTTTATGGCATAAACATATTTGCTCTAATGTCTTTATCCAGGGAGGAAAATTTAAACTAGGTTTGTATGGAGAAAGAGAATGGATACTACTATCCTCTTAAATATGGATCAGTAAAACTAGAGATTAGGGATGGGCCCACTATGGTTTCAGTCTACCTACTCTTTTCTCCATACAGCCTTTAAAAACGTAGTCGACTTTTTCCTCCCTGGATAAAGATATTAGAAAAAAATATTATATATTTCTGGTTGACTATCTGGTGGATGTTGTGTCATCGTGAAAAACGTTAGATTAAAATGTTTTGCTTACCTATAAAGGTAAGCAAAACATTTAAGGCCAGTTATTGTTACATTCGCAATTGCATTAATTGCTGTTAACTTGCTTGTGGATAATGTTTGGGTCAACTTTTTCAAACAACATATAAAAAACTGGCCATGTGCTAGTGGGACCCCCCTGAATTGAATGTTACGTAAAGTTAGCATTTATTTTTCCGATTGGCGCCATTGGATGGCGCCACTAGTAAAAATAAATCGCGATATTGTCGTTTAAAATTAAAAATCACGTTTATTCTGTAAAAGTTCCGCTTAAATATTTGTTTAATTTTGTTTTTAGTATTTGTTATTAGAGTGGCTACAGAAATACTCTATCTGTGAAAATTTCAACTGTCTAGCTATCGCGGTTCATGAGATACAGCCTGGTGACAACAGATATACAGAGTCAGTATGGAGATGGAGTCTCAGTAGTAAGGTCCCATTTTTACCCTTTGGGTATGGAACCCTAACTTAATTATTGCAATTTT
Source organism: Idaea biselata (assembly GCA_958496205.1). Lineage (NCBI taxonomy): Eukaryota > Metazoa > Arthropoda > Insecta > Lepidoptera > Geometridae > Idaea > Idaea biselata. The sequence goes on from OY292404.1 coordinate 19,179,344, forward strand.
AGTGATTGTTTTTGTACAATATTGCTGACAAGTATGGCGTTATTGTTATTTTTATGTATGTAGATAGTATATTTAATCTATCTATAATATTATTAGTAGATGATGTACCGTAAGCATGATAGTATTCTTAAGACTGACTTCCGTCCACTTAGTTTAGCAATAATATTTGTAATAAATAAGTAAACATATTTTACATTGAAATAAACTGATCATTTCACAGTAAGAATACTTATATATTTATTGGGTACCTACTAACTTCAGTTAAATTAAGATAAGGATCGTCATCTACTTAGACATATTAAGAGGAAAGTCTACCTATTCTTTTTCTATACAAACATAGTCAACTGTTTCCTCCCTCGATAAATACATTAGAGATGTTTATGCCATAAAAGCTATATCTGCCGTGACTATGCTTCGGCGTTTTGTTTTTTTTTTCTAATGGGGTGGCATACGCAAAGCTGTGAGCAGATGGCGCTGGCATCAGATGATCTTTTTTTTTTTGTTAATGGTCCCCCACGAATAAAAACGCCGAGTTTTTTTTTTCTTTCGGTCTGAGACTGATATGGCCAATTTGGCGCCGAGAGTTGTGAAAAACACCTGTTTGACAGTTCTTAAATCAAACCTAAGATCATTCGACTAACGCCCTCTGCCGGGATAAAAAGTTAGTGTTCCTCCTCATTAGAAGAATAGTTAACAAATTTAGAAAAAATAAAATATGAAAAAAAAAACAAAACGTAGGGGCATGGCTGATGTAGGTTTCATATCACAAACATATTTTCTCTAATGCATTTCTCTTGGGTGAAAACAATCGCCTACGTTTGTAAAGTTTCTACCTCATCATCATCATTTCAGCTGTAAGAAGTCCACTGCTGGACATAAGCCTCCCTCATAGATTTCCAGATGCTTCGGTCATAAGTGGCCTGCATCCATCGTGAACCCGCGGCCTTAACTAAGTCGTCCGTCCATCTCGTTGGTGGACGTCCAACGCTGCGCTTTCCGATCCGCGGTCTCCATTCGAGAACTTTTCGGCCCCAACGACCATCTGCTCTCCGTGCTATATGTCCTGCCCACTGCCACTTCAAAGAGCTAATCCGTTTGGCTATGTCGGTGACCCTCGTTCTTCTACGTATCTCCTCATTTCTGATTCGATCCCGTAGAGAAACCCCGAGCATAGCTCTCTCCATAGCTCTTTGAGCAACTCTAAGCTTATTCATAAGGTCTATAGTGAAGCACCACGTTTCGGATCCGTATGTCATCACTGGCAACACACACTGATTGAAGACTTTCGTCTTAAGGCACTGAGGTATTTTAGACGAAAAGACGTTGCGGAGCTTCCCGAACGCTGCCCGATGGATTCGACGATTGACCTCTTTCTCGAAGTTGAACCTACCTAACTGGACTGTCTGTCCTAGGTATACGTACGCGTCAACAACTTCGAGAGCCGAATTCTCAACCATAACAGGGGTACAACATGGGCATTAGACATGACTTTCGTCTTGTCCATGTTCATTTTAAGACCTACCCGCTGGGAGACTTGATTGAGGCCTTCGAGCATCGTACTGAGTTCCTCCATCGACTTTGCCATGACTACAATATCGTCGGCAAACCGAAGGTGAGTGATGTATTCACCGTTAATATTGATTTCCATTCCAGAAGCTTGAAGGCGTCTTCCAAAGCGGCCGTAAAGAGTTTCGGAGATATCACGTCTCCCTGTCTTACGCCTCTCTTCAATAGAATCGCCCTCGAACTCTGTTCCTGTACTCGGACCGACATAGTGGCGTTTTTATACAAACACTTCAACACTTCGATATACCGATAGTCAATATGGCATCGTTGGAGAGACTCGAGTACCGCCCACGTTTCGATCGAATCAAAGGCTTTCTCGTAATCCACAAACGCTAGACAGAGCGGCAAGTTATACTCTTCGGTCTTCTGTATAACCTGTCGTAGCGTATCTATGTGGTCTACGGTACTATAACCTTTTCGGAACCCGGCTTGTTCGGGAGGTTGGAAGTCATCAAGCCTGCGTTCGAGACGATTTGCAATGACCCTAGAAAAAAGCTTATAAACATGGCTCAAAAGCGAGATGGGTCTATAGTTCTTTAATAAGGTGTTATCACCCTTCTTAAAGAACAACATCACCACGCTTTCGTTCCATGCCTCGGCCGTGGTACCTTCGAGCAAAACGGAATTGAAGAGCCTCTGAAGGACTTTAAGTACCGGTGATCCACCCGCTTTCAGAAGCTCAGAAGTAATTCCGTCCTCACCAGGCGCCTTGTTGTTCTTAAGCTGTTTCAGGGCCATCCTAATCTCATACAGACTGATGTCCGGGATATCTTCGGTAAAGTGTCGGGTCAGTTTAGCTCTTTGGTCTGAGGCCACACTTGTAACAGGCTCAGCCACTGAATCGTAGAGCCGTCCATAGAACTTTTCGACTTCTCTCAACACTTCCGCTTTCGTCGACGCTACACTGCCATCATCCCGCTTCAGCTTTGTCATTCGGCTTTGCCCAATAGACATATCTCTTGCGAACACTTTGGAGCCTTTATTCCGCTCTATCGTATCTTTAATACGAGCAGTATTAAAGATACGAATATCGTGTCGCAAGGATTTCCAGATACGTCTATTAAGCTGCCTGTGTGACTCAACATCATCGGGGGTCTGCAGTCTCAGCGAGCGTCGTTCAGCCATAAGGTTAAGAGTGTAGTCGGAGAGCTTCTGAGTTTTACTATTACGGCGAGTCTTAAAGAACTGAGACCCGACCGCATGGACAGTTTCCACGAACCTGTTATTAATCTCGTCCACCGACGCGTGATCTTCTAGACAATCAAAGCGATTTGAAAGCTCGAGTTGAAAGCTCTCGGGGTTTTCGATCTGAGCGCGAGTAGGTCGGAGCGTGGACTTCATTAAACCAGACCGTTCTAGTTTAACGTTTATATTCAATGTGCCTCTCACAATTAGGTGATCACTACCGGTTTTCACCCTATGAATCACTGAGACGTCATTGAATATTCGTCTCTTGTCGGTCATAATGAAGTCAATCTCGTTTCTCGTGGAACCATCGGGGCTCACCCAGGTCCATTTCCTGTGAGGCGGCTTCCGAAAAAAAAGAATTTCAAAAAAAAAAAAGAAATTAAAAGAAGTTTCTACCTATTAGGATCCAATCCAGAGTAGATTTCTTTAGCGTCTTACTGTCTAACTAATAAATGAGGTACACAACATTACATCCCAAAGAATCTAGAAGTTTCTGGACTCAAAGGGAATTAGTAATCAGCTATAATGGCTGCCACAATAGACCATAACTGGTCGATACGGCATCTTTAAAAGCCCACTTTGAATCTCATTCAAATAACTGGTCGAGTTGAAGTCATGTATTAGATGTTGCATGATTGAAAGATAAGTGTGAGGGAATAACTAGTTATCTAGTTTTATTCCAAGTCGGCATTATCAGCTTTGACCTTAGATATTTATTGCTTAACACAAAAAACTTTAACGTCCATTATATCTAAATAACTGCGTAGGTATACATTTTTATAAATATAACTACATTATGTCTGTCCATTGCGACGAAGACCAAGGAGGTTATTCTCCAACCAAACAGTGTAGATACCGTGTAGCTTCTTCACGGTTCGCCAGTCATTTTATAATAGACGCGATAAAAATATTACTTGATATATCGATTAAACAAGATTGTACATTATACAACACCACAATCGTTATATAATAAATCCAATCTGTTGATAATATATTATTCTTATTTTTTAATCGCGTCTAGAAAACCAAATACAGCCTGGTGACAGACGGACATACGCAGACAGCGGAGTCGCAGTAATAGGTTCGCGTTTTTACCTTTTGGGTACGCAACTCTAAGAAGTCGTACCTTCGAATGACTGGCGTACCGTGTAGAAGCTACACGGCATCTACACGGTGTAGTTGCGGAATAGACACCCAGGGCCTCTGCTTCCAATAACCATTGCCATTCGAGCGCCCCATTGTGTAGTGTCTACATGCGGATTGATATTTGTTGTTTTAGTCAGTGTTTCCAAAGAAATTAACTCATCTTCTACACAATGCAATCTCATATAAAATATTACATTTTCGTGTGTGTGTTTTCATCCATCATTTCTACTGGTAAGTCTACAATTTAAAAAAATAACGTAGGTTACTTAGATTACGTACCGTCAAATATGCCAACTTTGCCCGATTTTTTATTAAAATCGAACAAAACATCCTTTTTTTTTTATAGGAATATACAAATATTTTTTATTTGTTAGGTGTATTACGATCATAATATGCTGCATTACCTACATAACTATTTGAATTTATATATTACATTTTAAAACTATTTTTTTTTACGATTTTGATGGCGGGCAAAATAATCTGCACTTCCAACCAACATTGCCCACGCCTATTTTTGGACGAAATTTGAGTCTTATTAATACGTAATTCAGATAATAACTAGAAATTTATATAATTTTAGGCCTAGTCTTTAAAATTTTGTTTGTAACATAAGCAGTTTTGCAATAAAATCAGTGGGTAATATACCTAGCGATTATTACTCTTTTCCATACAACTCCTAAAAAGCTGTTGTATTTATTGTAACTCTCTAGGGTTGTCACGTGTATGTTAAAGTTTCGAATGTTGCAGAATATCAGAAATTCTATTTAAATTAGAATTTAGTATTTAGAAATAAAAATGTATTATTTGTCACCCACGGTGAAGCGAAGAGGAACCCACCCGAGGAGGAGCCGCTCGCGGCTGGAGGTTTCGGGGCCGCGGCAGGAGAGGAGTGTCGGTGTTTCGTTGCCGCTCTCCCTATCTGCCGCGGCCTCGGCGGGGCCGCCACCGCTAGATGGCGGACGCGGTGGGGCTGCAGGGGAAGAGGCGTGTCGGTGTGTCGTTGCCGCTCGCCCTATCCCCTGCAGCCGAACGGTGGTCGGCGACGGGGCCACAGACCTCATCCGTCGCAGGGGAACCAGGAGTGTCCAGACATCCCTGAATCCCCTAAACGGCTCTGGCGGCTGACTCGGGGGGTCAGCCGTCAAACAACGAGCCCGAGGTGGTTTTTCCTCTTCGGAGGTTTTGGCGAGGAGGCCGGACGCGGCCAACCGCTGTGGGGCAGACGGTAGTATGCGAGAGCGTTTCCCGTCTGTCCCCATACTTGCGGCGAGACCGACACCTTGGAGTTTAGTGGGTATACCCTGGCCATCCACCATCTTCGGCCAGGGGGACTCCCACACACCGGGCCGCTCTCCCCCGGGAGCGGCCTGACGGTCTTAATTAGATTCTCCAAGTAAAAAAAAAAGGTACCGTATCTGCCCTTATTTGTTTTTTATCTATGTTAACTAAACGTGTGAATTTAAAAAGTTTAAAGAAAATATCATTTTATAACCATTCAAAATTCGCCGATAAGTTTATAATTCGTCACATAAGACTAATTAAAACTTGGTGTATATAAGGTAAATCTGGATTAGGAAACAGTATCTGATTCTACAACAAGTAAAGCACTTATCAAGACAATGCACTACTTATTTGTATTTCTCATGTTAGTGGCTGTTACCGCAGTGGTGCAAGGTAAGTTTTTTGATTTATCTTTATTTATTTTATTGTTATATTTTCCATTATTTAGTTATTTATATTGTCTAGTATTTATTTTATTATACTGGGTGTTTCAAAGTGGGGGTATTAAGCCGAAAACGAGTTGTTCTAGAGGTCTAGAACAACTCGTTTTAGAGGCCAAACCTCAATATTGGGTGACATTTCCCTACTCAGTTACCGATAGATATGACCTTTCAGGCCATCGGGCTAGCACAACCTTGTGGTACCTTGGTCCAACCACTTGCCATACTTGCCCCTGGTCTCTGGCAAGTAGGCCCGGCACAGCACAGTCGGACAGCACAGTTGAAGCCGGCACAGATGGTAAGTCTTCATTGACCATACGTACTGCAAATAAATTTGGCAATATTTTTCCGGGGACTCCATGGGACCAAGCAGTACCCGCCACCGCGTGGGGAGAACTTCAGATTCGCTAGTCTGCCCCAGATCTCTTAGTCTCCTTTCACGACACCGACGGGAAGACATAGGGTACTTAGTCCTATTCTATGCCAGTCTACTTATTACATTAAACTAAAAAAAAAACTAAATTACATTAGAAAAAGAGGAGGGAGATAGGTTAGTATTAGAGATGGGCCGACTAGTCGGGAATGCCGACTAGTCGTCAACTAACAATTATGCAATAAAACCAATATATTGGATTAATAGTAAAGTAAGAAGGTGGATAGTCAGAAAAACGTAAACAAAACACGGCATCGCCTACATACATCATCTTAACGTCAAACATCTAAAATGTCATAACTATGCCTCAGCTCCATGTTTTTTTCCAACTTTTATTTTTGTTTCAACATTTTTTGGAAGTTTCGTAACAGCTTTCGAAGTGCAAATTTATCCAGAAATACCAACAATCGCCGGGTGGTCATGATTAACCCAAATATCGGGGAATTATAATGATCTGCATTGCCGACTAGTCGGCTAGTCTGCTCGTCGCGTCGGCAGAACCCCTAGTCGGCCCATCTCTAGTTAGTATATTTAACATAGCCTCACCTAGCAGAGCCTACCTCATGGTAGGCATGTGGATTGATGCCGGGATCCTTGGATCATGCAAGGATCCTGACAAGCATACCGTCAAATATACCAACTTTGTCCGTTTTTTAATAAAATCGAACAAAACATCCTTTTTTTTCTATGGAAATATATATATATATATATATATATATATATTTATTTGTTAGGTGTATTACGATCATATGCTGCATTAAATAACGATTTGAATCAATATATTACACCTTAAAACTATTTTTTTTCCGATTTTGATGGCGGGCAAAATTATCCGCACTTCTGACCAACATTGCCCACGCCTATTTTTTGACGAAATATAAGTAAACATTTAAACATTATTTCTTAATGTTAATCCACACTTAGAAATACTGCTTTTTGAAAAAATCCGAATCCCGCCGGGTACTAAAGTTTTTGAAAGCATTTTTTCAAAAAGCAGTATGCCTAAGTGTGGATTAACACTAAGAAATAATGTTTACATGTTTGGAATGTGTCATCTTATATTGTAATCATTTCCATGTAATATGGGAAGTTACAAGCCGAGTTGAACTGCAAAGTTCGCCGGTAGATGTCACTACGAGGTCTTACTCGCAAGAACACACGAAGAGGTGCTTTCTTAAATTCGACCTGGCTGGAGGGCTACCCGTGGCGAAGCGGTCAAACGCGTTGGTTCGGATTACCAATAGTCGCGGGTTCGAATCCCGCCGGGTACTAAAGTTTTTGAAAGCATTTTTTCAAAAAGCAGTACCGTCAAATACACCAACTTTGCCAACCACCAAAACATTGCCCAAAAAGCAGTTTCTAAGCAAATCTGTTAATATTGAAAAATATTTTAGCGTTATGGTTATATTTACTGATTGGAAGAAAAGTAGATTATGTATCTGACAACACGATGCATTGCCTTGGTTCTCAACTTCGTTCAGTCACCTGTCAGGTCTTGTCGAATGTGATGTGTTTTTTGCGGGCAAATATTTCAGATATTTTAGAGTGAATTTCACGTCACGGCGAAAACGCAAAAAAGTTGATTTTACTGTATATTATAGAATACCAATTTTAAAGCATTTTTGATTAGGTTTCAGTATTCAAAGCCTTAAAATACAACAGTAATGGCGGTGGGCAAAGATACCCTGAACTGTTCAGACCTATTCTTGTCAACTTTGCCCTTCATCAAAAAGCACAAAAAAATGAGGATCCCAATTTATTGATTTTTTATGTATCATTAAGATTGTTTTCTTGAAACAAACTAAACAATCACAAACATCAGTCACTGTGTAATTCGCAAAATATAGTGTATTCGTTATAATTTTTAGGAAAACCCTGTTTTTCTTAAAAAATATAACAAATACATAGGTACTTAGTTTGTCAAACTTTGATAACACATTTTTATTTCTAATACTAAATTCTAATTTAAACAGCATTTCTGATATTCTGCAACATTCGAAACTTATAATAGACACGTGACAACCCTAGAGAGTTACAACGGCTTTTTAGGATTTGTATGGAAAAGAGTAATCACTAGGTAATATAGCCCACTGATTTTACTGCAAAACTGCTTATGCTACAAACGAAAATTTAAGGGCTATACCTAGATTATATAAATTACTAGTTATTTTCTGAATTACGTATTAAATACAGTCTAGTCTTTAACCTACTTTTTCTCCATACAATCTTTATAAACGTAGTCGACTGTTTCCTCCCTGGATGAAATTAGAAAATGTATGTTTATGCCATAAGTCCTAATCAGCCATGACCATGCCCTGTTTTGATTTTTTTAATTTTTTGATGTTTCTTAATTATGTTTTTATTTTAATAAGAAAATGAAAAAAAAAACAAAACATAGGCCATAGTCATGGCTATTATATAGGACTTATGGCATAAACGTATTTAATCTAATGTCCTTATCCAGGGAGGAAACAGTCGACTACGTTTGTATGGAGATAGTGTAGGTAGACCGTCCTCTTAAGACCAACGAACCTACACAGTTAGAACAATAAATGATTCTTATTCTAAGATAAAAGGCTTTATTTGTTCTTTTTAGGGTTCTGTACCTAAAGGTAAAAACGGGACCCTATTACTGAGACTTCGCTGTCTGTCTGTCTGTCTGTCTGTCTGTCTGTCCGTCTGTCTGTCTGTCCGTCTGTCCGTCCGTCCGTCCGTCCGTCCGTCCGTCTGTCCGTCTGTCACCAGGCTGTATCTCATGAACCGTAATAGCTAGAAGGTTGAAATTTTCACAGAAGATGTATTTCGGTTGCCGCTACAACAACAAATACTAAAAACGAAATAAAACAATTCTTTTTTTTAACTTTCAGGTTTTAGTAACATTAAGTGTTGGGAATGTCAGTCCATATCTGACCCCAAATGTGCGGATCCTTTCGACAACAGTACTATCCCTATAACTGACTGTTCGTATGCAAGAGGACCGTCTCATTCACCCAGTATATGCCGGAAGATACGACAGAAAGGTGAGTAATAATAACGGTATATTATCTACTATATACAAATAAGTCGGGTTTTCCTTCCTGACGCTATAGTAGAGGAGCCCGTGAAGATCGACCTTCACCCATCTGATAACCAGATGAGACATAATTTTTATCAAATATTATACATTAACGAACATGCCTATGATAGCTTGCCTATCGAAAAGTGTTCATGGCTATTTTTAATTAAATTAATTTTAATCAATTTTTTTTCATCACCTTCACTCTTTTGATAACCGAATGAATTGTATCTCAACTGATAGTTTTTAACATACAGAATATGCCTAGATAGGCTTGCCTACTAATTTCTGTTCATGGCTACCTGGCAAGCAGGTGTGAACGGGTAAGTCAATATAGGTAACTACACCGATCTGATAACCCATTCAAATTTATATCATAAGAAAGATAATTTAATTACAAAAGCAATCGTATAAGCTTGCCTGCAAAAAATCGTTCATGGAATACCATTGCCAAGCTATAAAGTTTTAGAATTGGAGTCATTTAATAGGTGCGAGAGAGAAAGTAGAGCCTTAATAATTTTTATTAATTTATTAATTTTTTTAATGCTTAATTTATTTATTTTAATTATGTCATAGCTGTAAGTATATATAATATGGAATAATACCAAAATATTCTCGAAATTGGAGCTAGTAAACAAATGTTGTCTCTGTCACTCACATGTAAACGAGCATGCGCACTTCGATACATTCAACGGTCAGGTAGCGTGCAGCTGCTATGTTGCGTCCTGCTCTATTACACGGGCCTCGGAGGCTCTACTTTCTCTCTCGCACCTATTAAATGACTCCAATTCTAAAACTTTATAGCTTGGCAATGGTATTCCATGAACGATTTTTTGCAGGCAAGCTTATACGATTGCTTTTGTAATTAAATTATCTTTCTTATGATATAAATTTGAATGGGTTATCAGATCGGTGTAGTTACCTATATTGACTTACCCGTTCACACCTGCTTGCCAGGTAGCCATGAACAGAAATTAGTAGGCAAGCCTATCTAGGCATATTCTGTATGTTAAAAACTATCAGTTGAGGTACAATTCATTCGGTTATCAAAAGAGTGAAGGTGATGAAAAAAAATTGATTAAAATTAATTTAATTAAAAATAGCCATGAACACTTTTCGATAGGCAAGCTATCATAGGCATGTTCGTTAATGTATAATCTACTATATAAAAATAAGTCGGGTTTTCCTTCCTGACGCTATAACTCCAGAACGCACGAACCGATTTCCACGGTTTTGCATTCGTTGGAAAGGTCTCGGGCTCCGTGAGGTTTATAGCAAAGAAAATTCAGGAAAAATTTAATTATCTATAATTTATAAGGCAAAACAACGTTTGCCGGGTCAGCTAGTATTTGATAAAAAATATGTCTCATCTGGTTATCAGATGGGTGAAGGTCGATCTTCACCGGCTCTTAGACTACTATAACTCCAGAACGCACGAACCGATTTCCACGGTTTTGCATTCGTTGGAAAGGTCTCGGGCTCCGTGAGGTTTATAGCAAAGAAAATTCAGGAAAAATTTAATTATCTATAATTTATAAGGCAAAACAACGTTTGCCGGGTCAGCTAGTATTTGATAAAAAATATGTCTCATCTGGTTATCAGATGGGTGAAGGTCGATCTTCACCGGCTCTTAGACTACTATAACTCCAGAACGCACGAACCGATTTCCACGGTTTTGCATTCGTTGGAAAGGTCTCGGGCTCCGTGAGGTTTATAGCAAAGAAAATTCAGGAAAAATTTAATTATCTATAATTTATAAGGCAAAACAACGTTTGCCGGGTCAGCTAGTATTTGATAAAAAATATGTCTCATCTGGTTATCAGATGGGTGAAGGTCGATCTTCACCGGCTCTTAGACTACTATAACTCCAGAACGCACGAACCGATTTCCACGGTTTTGCATTCGTTGGAAAGGTCTCGGGCTCCGTGAGGTTTATAGCAAAGAAAATGCAGGAAAAATTTAAAAAGAAAAGCTGGAAATCTACTATATAAAAATAAGTCGGGTTTTCCTTCCTGACGCTATAACTCCAGAACGCACGAACCGATTTCCACGGTTTTGCATTCGTTGGAAAGGTCTCGGGCTCCGTGAGGTTTATAGCAAAGAAAATTCAGGAAAATTTTAAAAAGAAAAGCTGGAAAATCAAAATCAAACTCAGCGATGACGTATGACGATGACGTATTATTTAACGAGCAGGACAACGTCTGCGGGGTCAGCTAGTTTTTTCTAAAAGTTGTTCATTGGGGTTGTATGCCGTATATCGTCGTGCCAGTGTCAAGTTTATTTTCGACTAGCTGGTTATCGCGTTCACCTGCGTAAGTCCCGATCCCGTCTAAATTTCGATAAACGGGACCACTTCTTATGGGAAATCTATATCTATAAAAGGCTTTGTCATAATTGACTGACTGAATGACTGATCAACGCACAGCCTAAACCGCTGATAGTAGAGGGCTGAAATTTGGAGAGTGTGCTCTTTATGTAATGTAGACATCCGATAAGAAAGGAATTTTGAAAATTCTTACGGGATCGGGACTTATGCGGGTATAACCGCGGGACACAGCTAGTACATCATATAAAGAACACGCTCCAAATTTTAGCTCTCTACTGTCAGCGGATTGGGCTGTGCACGCTGTGCACGCTGTGCATTGAATTATTTATTTAGATATTCTTCATTCTAATGGGCTATGTTGGGCGAATACACGACTGCTATGCGGGTTGCGTCTGTTCTACTGTTGCGGGTTCGATTCCCGCTGGGAACAAACGAGTAAAACCAAACAAACAACGAAGAAGTAGCGCAAAGTAGATACAAATATTTATGCTTAAAAACAAACATATTTGTTTCTGGTCTGGGCGTCTCTATGCATACTAGATATGAGCGAGATTGCGCTGTGTGTAATGTTGTGCATTATTCATTACTTATTATTTAAGCATGGAGAGATAACTGATATCCATAGAATTTATTAATATATTCTTATTTTCCAGTAAACGGCGAATGGCACTACATCAGAGGCTGCGCCTCACTCGATGAAGCCCCCAATCGAGGCCAGAAACCCACCTGTTTCAACAGAACTACAACAGACAACATCATCCAAGAACACTGCACTTGTGGCGACAAAGATGGATGCAATTCCTCATTTACTTTTAAACCTAGCGCTTTATTATTAAGTTTAGTGGTACTGTTTCCTTCTTTAGTAAAGATGTTATAAGTTTCTTTGATGGGCGAGTCGATGCGTAATTCTTTATTTAAAATATATTCTTTTTAAGAACACTGCACTTGCAGCGACAAAGATGGGAGCAATTCTTGATTTACTTTTAAACCTAGCTCTTTATTATTAAATTTAGTGGTTTCCTTTCTTTAGTAAAGATGTTTTAAGTTTCTTTGATGGGCGAGGCGATGCGTAATTTTTCATATTATATTAAGTATTTTCTACCCTTTATAATTATCCGATTCTGGTGATTTTCGGGTTCCGTACCTCGAGAGGTAAAAAAGGAACCCATATATGATGCCGCGCTTGGTCTGTCTGCCTGGCTGTACCTATGTCTTTCTGGGCAGTAGAGTAAAACAGTCGGATAAAATTACAGGAATTGGACTATGTAAATGTGTAAAAAAACAGTTTTATTTGTATTCGAGTTACGTGTCAAATAGCTCCCCCTAAGTAGCTAAATGTAGATAGAAATCATTGTTCAATAGATTTGTTTAATATTTTCAAGGAAAAATAAATTTTCATCTTAGAGTACGTGTGGTCCAAGTTAAGACAATCAGACGAAAACCGGAGACATGAGTTCGAGCCTTGCCTCGCCCCGACCGTTTTTTTTTGAAGATGTATTTTTCCTTGAAAATATTTATAGTACTTATAGTTTTAAAAATAAATATTAAAAAAAGTTTTATATTAAGCCGGTTTTACCTCAGTACAAAATTAGTGGCATGTAGTTGTATCTTTAAATAATAATTAGATTTTCTATTTTAGTATTTCTATTTTACAGAAATACTAGCTGACCCGGCAAACGTTGTTTTGCCTTATAAATTATAGATAGTAGCCGATTCTCAGACCTACTGAATACGAAAATAAAATTTCATAAAAATCAGTCAAGCCGTTTCGTAGGAGTACTGTAACTAACACTGTGACATGGAAATTTTATATATAAGATTTTAAAGACTAGCAGCTCCCCGCGGTTTCACCCGCATAAGTCCCGATCCCGTGGGAATATCGGGATCAAAAATAGCCTATACTCAGCCTTCCTCAATAAATGGACTATCCAACACCGAAAGATTTTTTCAAATCGGACCAGTGGTTCCAGAGATTAGCGCGTTCAAACAAACAAACTAAGAAAACAAACTAGATATCTAAGTTGTAAAGGATGGGTAAAATGCATTTACAAATTGTGAGTCACAGACATAGGTGGACCAAGCGAATTAGCCGCTTGGTCATCATAAGAACTGAGAGATGCATGTTCCAATCTCGCCTTATGTCTTTTTGTAAATTGATTTTTCCTTTAAAATATTGCTATAATTAGGTTTAGGTTCACCACCGACATGGATGGACGAAAGGTCGCTTGGTCATGAGATCTGAGAGATGCAGGTTCGAGTCTCGCCTTACGTTGTGTTTTTGTAAATGTATTTTTTTCTTTAAAAAAATCTAAAATTAGGATTATCGAGTCACGATCGATAAGATCTGAGAGATGCAGGTTCGAGTCCCGCCTTACGTTACCTTATGTCGTGTTTTAGTTGATGTATTTTTTAAAATATTTCTAACTAGCTACGTCCCGCGGTTTCACCCGCGTTACTCCTGATCCTGCTGGTATATCGGGATAAAAAGTAGCCTATGTGTTGTTCCAGGTCTCCAGCTATCTACATACCGAGTTTCATGGTAATCGGTTCAGCGGTTTTTACGTTATTGAGTAACAAACACACACACACATACGTACTGACAAACTTTCAGCTTTATAATATTAGTTGGATATTAGGATTATTGAGGACATGGAATAAAAATAAACCTTAAACTATTCGTGAATCTTTATTACGAAAAACTTAACATTTGCTGCCAATATTACAAAATTTATCAACAACATATATATTGAGATTCGTTTTTCTTTGATGTAAATGCGTATTTAAATATATCTTTTTGAAAATAAATTATTAAACATTTGTGTCATAAAACATAATAAGGCACTGATGTCTACTAACATGGTTTTTACGTTTTCAGACCATTTTAATCGAGTTTAGTAAATATGTATAAGCTTTGAGATTTAAAGTAGGTGTGTAGATAGTATAGCTAGCTATATAAATAGTAGTAAGTATATAACCTCTATAATAATATCATTATGTACTTGAATAAAACATCTATAGTACGTATATAGGTAAGCATAGAGACTCCAAATAGATATTTCAATCCATGTTGGCGCGCGGGTTTATGTGCCTGTAAACGTACAACTTTGATTTCTGCTGTGTAAATCAATAGCTGCTGCAATACTGCCATTAAAATCAAAACTGACACCCGCACACATATTACAACCTCGCTCTGACATTTATTGAAACATCTATAATTAAACAGAAGTTTTAAAAATTGTAGTTTTACTACTACTTAGTAACAGGTATGGTAAAGAAAAGTAAATCAGTAGAAAAAGAAAAAGATAGGTACTTAGATAGGTACTTAGATAGGTGCAAGTATAAGCGGTTGGTTAGCTCCAGCTATCTTTTTATATCCTTAATTATTAAGACACTTAAAACAATTAGCACACATTTACAACGTTTTTTTAAGCTTAAATGGTTAACTTTGTTATGTCACGGTGGGTCCTCGGCTTATTGAAACGATGTGGTCCCACAATAAAGGTTTTGTACTTAAAAATGTTATGGAGAAACGATTACAAATATAGGGCGTCGCGATACAGCAAGAATTTCGTACATTCATATTATATTTTTAATAGCAAAATTAACCCGCTAAATTGTCCTATGTTCAGCAAGCAAGGGCCTTCTCTAATAGGCAGTACGACGCCATAGGAGTCAACGCCGAATTGACGAATGGTTTCGAACCGTGGTGAGTTCTAAATTGTCCGACTATGCGTGTCCTAGGACACGTTTTGGTTTCCTCACAATGTTTTCCTTCACCGTAAGAGTGATGTAGCGCAAATTTTCTTACAGAAAAATACATTAGTGCGCGGTTAAAAAGACAATCATAAATTCACTTCACTTTCTCTATTTTTGTTACGTCTGCGTTTGTAAATATTTTTGTTACGCTCGTACAGAAGATGAAGACACTAATGTACGTTATTCTTCTTGCATTGCGACCGCCCTTTAACAGTTTTACCTAGCAGATACTTCAATAATTAATTACTTAGATGCTTTTTATTAACTTTGTACAAAAGAAAAATGTATTTAAAAGTGGTAGATATGTGAAAACCATTGTCAATAATTGAGAATGTCTATTTTAAGGAGCTTTAAGTCTCCACTCCCCTTTTACCTGCTAAAGTCCCGATTAATTGGATTAAATCATGGTTTTTTTTTACCTGATACGCTTAGTATCAGGTAAAAAAAACCATGATTTAATCCAATTAAACAGCTGTCTATGTACCTTATATCTTAACTGTAGAAACACCGTAATCTGTACAGTAGTAGGTAGGTACCTATGGAAATAATGCAATAAAATACAGGTAGCAAACACAGTCTGTGTGTGTACATGTTTTAAATAAGTAGGTACCTACCTAGTTACTAACACAAAAGTAACTATGAAATAGCCACTGAACTTGTTAAGCTATTGCAGTTTCTATGCGTTCGAGATACGCGTAGTTCGACTACCTTTACAATCTCCGTTCCGTGTTTCATAGTAGGCAGGTAGGTATGTTGAAAAGAAAGTAGAACGCTTAAATAAACTTGGTAATAACTTGCAGTCTCACGTTATCGTTATGCAATGACCCATGAGTTTTACTTTCACGCGCCATTCTCAGTTTTGTTTCTCACTACAGAGTGCGTGGTGCTGCGATCTAAGACGTACTTACCTTGCCTATGACATAGAAAGCACAGCCTTTGTTATATTTTTTCAATGCTACGCTATACACGGTCAATACTTCTCTAAGCGACCGCTTAAGTGTGGAATTTGGAAAGTGGGTGGTAACGTGTTACGCGCGCTGCTTATCTATAGGTACTAACTAATATTATAAAAGGGTACAGTTTGGGTATATAAAAGTTGTCTGTCCAATAAAATACAACACCACCGATTTAAAACGTTACTTTAAAAAAGAAACACTTAAAGAAGGCGTTTTAATTTGGTTGTGTTATTCCATAGATATCTTTCATTAGTAGATTGAAAAATAAGACATCTATTGACAATGGTTCTGCTAAAAAACCGATCACATATCATCACTTTCTTTTAATCTATCTTTCGTACAGATATAGCTGTCCTATCTTAAATACTGTATACCACTCACATATTTCTCGTTTCTCCTTATTTCTCCTATATTACATTAGATACAACTAAACTATAAATTACTTGAACAAGAGAAGGGCTAGAGGAGCGAGTACTAAAGCCAAAGTCTTGCCAATAGTGGCGGCGCCGTTGCATCCGTCGTATTCACATGTTTCGCAGAACGATGTGACTTCGTTGGGGCCGTTGTTGCTGTTCGGACAACCGGTCGAGTAGTCGTCTTGACGCTTCCATGTGCAGCCGCGGGAGATTACTAGTTGATTGTTGACTGGAAGAAGGAGAAAATGGTTGTTATTGGTAAGATTTAGTAGATTTTTGGTCAGTATTTTGTGTAGTAAGACGTAGTGCCTGATTCAATGTTTTGTGTACCTGTAGGTACATATACCAAGTTTTATCATGAGACGAAAGTCTACCTACTCTTTCTCCATACAAACGTAGTTGACTGTTTCCTCCCTGGATGAAGACAGAGCAAATATGTTTATGCATAAGTTTTGGTTATTTTCATTTTCTTATTATAATATGAAAACAAATCAAAATATACTAAGACATGGTCATTAGCATAGATCGGATTTTGGGTGCTGTTTTAGACGTTGTCACTAACATGGATATGACTTTCCGGAATTGAAAATTCCGTAATTCCGATATTTCTTTTTAAACTTTACAAAAATATTAAATGTATTGTATGTATGTATGTAATATTATGTATAGTAAATGTGTCGTAGAAATTGTACTATTCATTAAAAAAAACAAAATAGATTTTTTTAATTGAATGCATAAAACTTACTGAGTCATTTTCATACATGCAATTACGCAATTTTAAGTTAACACTATCCATAAGTAGAGACCCAAAATTGAACAAAAAAATCTTTTGAAGACAACGGCCATAAACATTGTTTATCTTTTGCAATACCTATTGTCGCTATTGTCGGCAATATTACAAAGGCGGCGCCAAGGTATGTTTGTTTATTTTTCTTCGAGCAATTGGAAGTTGTTTATACTAAATACCTATTTGTATATATTTATACCTATTTATTATTCCGTTATTCCTATGGGAAAAGTGTAACTGCAATTTAAGCTCATTCGCTTACTTCGTCTACGTCTATCCTGAAGAAGAGACCTGGAAAGGTCTCGAAACGTTGAGCGTTGTAACAATGCTAAAAGTAATAAAAACCACGCGATTCAAACCGAAAAATGTCTTTAATTTCAATACAACATCGCGAAAACAGAAGAAGAATCTATATTAAAACTATTTATTATTCCGTTATTCCTATGGGAAAAGTGAAAATGCAATTTAAGCTCATTCGCTTACTTCGGTTTGTTGAGTGCAGTCTATCCGTGTGTTTTATGCTATTGTTTATTGACCCCTGCTCGTTACCTGGATTTTGGATTTCACTGCAAAACTTGACATTTTGGCTACTAAACGGACTACGATTATTGCAATCTTTGACATATTTTATGTCGAACTTTGGGTGAGTAGATTTTTTATATATTGTAATAGTATAAATAACAAAGCCTATAATCAAGAAACTTACACGAATAACTGTAAGTTTCTTGACTATAATTTTGTTGTTAAAAAAAGTGTAGCATTTTTTTTTTCATTCCTACAAATTTACAACTTACAATAGATATTATGGATTATGGCAGTGAGATGGCAAATTTGGTTTTCTTTTGAGTCTTATTTAAAAATATAATATAAGTTCAAATTCATTAAAATTCTATATCTATAGGGCTCTTTAACTAAGCGTTTCAAATAAACTTACCCTTTTAAGTTTATTGTTATTTTTTTCTTTAGATTAAACCTTACACGGAACTTTTGGCTTGACAATTAACGGACTTCGATTTGCTGCTTTGACTGGATAGTTTACAACACCTTTGTCTAAGGTGAGTAAATTAATACCTAGGTTGTACTTAAATGTTTCCTATTTTCTGTGTCACTTATTCTTCGTCTCATTTTTGTCTGCTCTTATAGTATTTTTTTTAATTTATTTATTTATTTTTGATTAGCTGACGAATTAAATCCTGCAATAAGTAGATCATGGTAAGGCCCAAATTTCAAAATTAGCCTCCAAGTAATTACATAGTTGTTAAATTCCGCAATGTCAACTATTCAGCTCGCACACCGAGGTAGATGGTGCGTAGTGCACTTAGCAAAGCTTGAAATAGAACAATTTAAATGTTGAGAAGTACAAAAATCTACTTCCCATTTTAACCAACTCGGTCAATTTGTAAGGAAAGTAGTATTTTTGTATTATTTTCTCAACAATAATTCCATATCGAGGGAACATTTTTGGTTTTAGTAATACATAAGTTGTTATATTTCAAGCTTTGCTGGATTGTCTCTACCCTACCGTTGCAAGGAAATTAATACTGGCTGAAAAATAAATATTTCTAAACAAGTATTTGAAAATGTTTGTTCCACAAACATGCTTTAGGTGTGTTTTCTCTTAATTGTAATAATTATTTATAGAACAGATTTTATTCGTTGTTTGTATATTAATTATTTATAGAACAGATTTTATCCATTGTTTGTATATTAAATAAAGAAATATAAACATTAAACCCTTTTAATTTATATGTGTGTTTTATTTATTTTTGACGGATAACTCTAACCTGTAAACAGAATTTCATTTAAAATTTTGAAAATTATTTTTTCTTTAAAATATTTCTAGTAAATAGCTGACCAGGCAAACGTTGTTTTGCCTTATAAATTATAGATAATTAAATTTTTCCTGAATTTTCTTTGCTATAAACCTCACGGAGCCCGAGACCTTTCCAACGAATGCAAAACCGTGGAAATCGGTTCGTGCGTTCTGGAGTTATAGCGTCAGGAAGGAAAACCCGACTTATTTTTATATAGTAGAAGATATGCTTTAAGCAATGAAAACAAATGATGATGATGATGATGATACTTTAGATAGTGATAGTACTCGTGATTTCGACACCTATCCTTATTCGAAATCCCAATCACGATGAAATTCCAAGATGCGGAATTTTTCTCGGAATTTTTTTTGGTCGTATCCATACTTTTGATGTCGCATTTTTTAAACGGCACCCAAAAATCCGATCTATGGTCATTAGTCATGGCTGATAAAGGTTTTATTTCATACTTAAACATATTTTCTCGAATGTACCTATCCATGAAGTAAATTTTGATTGAAAAGATTCTGAAGTTTATAAAAATTATATCTATGCAGCAGTTGTGACTGTGACAGATTTAATTTTATTATCACCAGATAAACCATCTATCTGTAACTGAATACTTCTGTAGATAATTCTATCAGACACTTACAACTAACTCTTAGATAAATTAGCATACAACAATGAGAAACAATAGAAATGCATCGCATAATACGTGATCAAATTGTTAGATATTATCAACTACCATGCACATGCACTTAGCAGTCTCTAGGCATAAAAGGAAGGTATACCTACTTAGTTTATACTTGTAGGTAGCTCCGTCAATGAAAACGCCTACGATTGAATGAGTTAGAATCAAGGTAGAATAGCTTAGGTTTGAATTGTTGTCATAACATTATAATGGTCGGAATGATTCAATATTATGTTTGAATTAAGTAGAGTTGTCTGTCAGTAATCTACTAACCACATTACACACGTGTATAGTAGTAAATAGGTTGGTACCTGCTTGCTTAACAACACGTTTAATATATGTACCTACTAATTTAGTACGTCGATTTTTGGATACAACTGGGAACATCGCTCGAATGAGCCTGATCTTGTTTCGTACCCAAGAAAAAACCGGGGCCCTTTTACTAAGACTGCATTTATAGAAAGTAAGTATAGGTTCCGGACACTACATAGGTAGGTAGTGAGTGATTATTATGAGTAGGTTGGTAGGTACTTGATACGCAAATTGAAATGCATTTAGATTAAGCATTAAATAAGAAAGCTGTCTCCTATAATAATTTAAGTAGGCTTAGATGGATATTAGATATAAATACTGCTTGGGTAAAAGATCGAACTTTCTATAAGTATAATAAAATATCTCAGTAGGTATGACAACAAGTAAATTAATTGGAAAATGATTTTAAAAGTAACAGGTAAGTAAAGATGTGGTCTTATAGGATCAATACCAGAAATTCGGGTACAGAAGGGTACCTACCTACGGGTTTTTTGGGTACAGAAATCGTGTCCGTCAGCTTGGCCGGCCCATACAATAGATTTACACCAAACTGCACTCATTATTCAGTACCTATTTGATACCTTTGTTCATATATTTAGTATCTACGTGGTTTCGTAAATATATAACAATACAAAGTGGCCGGCCATTCTGACGTCAGGTTGGCCGGACCACCTTCGTCATCCACCGTTACATGCAAAATGTATTAGCAAGAGTAGTTTGGAGTAAATCTATTGCATGGTCCGGCCAAGCTCACCGACACAAAAAATCTGCTTATAAAACGTAGTTGAAAAGTAAGTAGATACTAAAATTTTAAAGAAACAATACTTCTGCAAAAACACAACGCACGCAACGCAACGCAGGGCTGGATTCGAACCCGCATTTTACTCAAATCGGGTGCACGACTTGACCAAGTCTACCGGCGTCGATGACTCATACGCTGTATTTTCGCAAGTTTTGTTTCAATAGATACTCACTATATTTCTTCTGCTTCTTGCAAGCAGACTTTGAAGACGTGAGATACGGGTAAGTGGCTCCGGTGTTGGCGTCACAGTTCTCCAGCCGGAAGAGATATGAGTTGTCGGAGCGGCCGGCGAGGAACGGGTCGTTGCACAGCGGGTTTAGGTCCGAAGAACAGGTCCAGCATCTTACTGATTCGCCTGGAAATAACATGGAGAAAGGTTAGTCATTTATTTTACTTAAACGATCGTCTAGGACATTTTACAGGGAGAAATTCATTATCAAAGATTCTGCTGTGACAGGATTCGAACCCGTGCCCCTCGCTTGCCAGGCGAGTATGCCATACGGGAACTCACGGTATTTAATTAGGTATAAGTACATCATCTCCATTTTTGTTTTTCGGTTAAGGGTCGATTCGAACGTCATCTACTAGCCTTCTTGTGGATGTCGTAAAAAGCGACTTAGGGATCTGTGTCATTTGTCCTAATCCGTCCGAACCATTTATCAAAATTTTGGAAAAAAGATTCGTAAGTATTTCCAAAAGTCGTAGAACAAATTTGTATCGCCTTGAGACGTCTAGAAAAAGCCCCCTGAAGGATTAGAACAATTTTGATAAACCGATATTTTTGATACACAGCTACACCCTGCATATATATGTTTTTATTTATTTAATGCATAAGTAAATATAAATAATATACAAATAGGTATTTACATAAGTACATACATACATACATACATAAGTATGTTTGCTTTATCTAATCTATGACCTCTAACTTTGTGACCTCGTAGCGATTAACTTAATTTTTAACCGAATTTGAAACCGAAGGAGTTTTGTTCTCAATATGTTTGAATTTTTATATGTAGGTCGTATGCTATGACCCCATACGTGTTCAGTTTTTAGATTAGATGTGCGTTGTGTCACCGTGATGACCACACGAATTAAAAAAACCTTGAACTGGCCTTGTAAATAACTACAAACAACGTAAAGTACCTTATATTAGGTACTTAGAAGAATAGAGGAGTCATTTATGGCACGACAGGAATTGCGTGTAGGTTTAAAAGTTGGGATTTACCAGACCGGGACTCCATTGGACATTCCCCAGAAAAAAGAGGGGGTAGAGGAATGAAATGATTCATCCCCTATTAATTATGCTCTACTGTAGTTCTTAAATGTGACTATGTGAATCACATGGTCACTAGAAAAAACCCAATGCGTTTCTTGTTATTAATACTTACTTAATTGTTACAAGTAAGACTATTCAAAACGAACATTGTGACGATTACTTTTTCAAGCAAGTGAGCACAGCTAGCTAGCATAGTTTGCCGTGGACGAAGTATGAAAAACGGACTCATCTATGTTAGTGAAACTAACTTAGTTTAGGAAGCGGTAGACGTTCTGCTATAAACAATTTCCTACCATTTTCTCAACTACTAGTTTTGCACTTGCCTTTTCCTTGTTTAAAATTCAAGTTTCACATAGACTGGCACTCCGGATAAAGGATAGGTTACCTATAAGGCATAACCTATCCTTTCTTTAGTGCCATGCACAGATTGGCACTGCGGATATGTCGGTCACTAACTCGGACTAAAAAACCTGATAAATAGTAATCTTTATAAGCTCTAGACCGCTTTTTAATTGAGATTCTGGTAGGTAAAAAGCTATTGAGGCTATATTCGACTATTAAAACTTAGATGAAAACAAAATTAGTAGATACGGTATATTCTAACATTGCGTATTCGAAAAGTGAGCTAGAAACACCTACATGCATTTTCATAAAATTATTGTATTTTAAATCATTTGTCTTTAAGAATGATTCAGACATTAGTAAATAAGCAAAAAGGAATTCTTATGGATGTCAAATAAATAATCGCAGTGTGACAGCACGTGCTCACGCGGCAACGGTTCGACATACGACTGAGGCTAGTGCGTCAGCTAGACGCAGTTTTATCGTCTCATTTTCCGAGACTACGTACCGTATCTTTAGTTTTTTGTTTTAATCTAAGTATTAAAACTGGATAATCTACGTCTAAATCGTCTCTAAGTCGAAAAGCGCGAGTGTCTATAAAGCTCACAAAATACACGATGACACTTACACTGACATTTCACCTAAAACTGACAACACCTACAGCACAAATATAAAGAAATTCGTGCATGTGTTCTGTAGGTGTGGTCTGTTTTAGGTAAAGTGTAAGTGTTATCGTGTATTTTGAGCTTAACAGAAGACAATTTTTGCGGAGAATTGCTTGGTATTCGTTGCTTATTCGAGTTTTGACGTACGCAGCATAAAATTATCTCCCTTGTTGCCAATGGGCTCATTAGAAAATTTCGTTTCCGTTAGAATAATAGGTAACATGGATGGATAGAAGTCGATTTTAATTTGGGCTAGGCCTTTCCCGTTAGGTACTTCATACATAATAGATTTAAATTCTGTTTAATATTCCAGTCGCTAAAAAGAAAATATTGCCTATTTTAAATTCTTTCGTCGTCATTCAACGTGACAACACGTACCTCCTAACAAAAGTGTATACATTTAGTTACAATTCAACTAAGTAACAAATTCAGTAGGCTGATGGGGCGCTACCATCTACGTAGCGAATAAAAATTGCCTGCTCACTCTTTAGTTCTACAAAAACCCGCCTACACTGTCAACTTGGTGTAGCCAGTAGCGTGTACTTGGTTATTATTATAAAAAATGTCTTCTTTTGTCAGTGATCATGATACCGTATCAAATGCAGGAAAACTGTTTGCTGCGCCAGCGACTTCGAAGGGCCTTGCTTGGTCTTATTACAGTTTTTTTGTAAACCGGAACGTTATTTGGAGGCCGTTGGAATTTGAAACGTTAAAAAAAGTTCAATGAGATGAGTTTTACAGTTGAATTGAATTTGGTTGGTTGTATTTGGGAATGATGACGACTTATCAGTACCTAATTCTAAAAGTAAAATTATTGGATTACGTTGCAGCGTAGGAAATCAACAATTATTGCGATGTTTCGGCACTGTTACAAATGTCATATTCAAGTAAATTTATGACACAGCGCATGGAAGTTTGTCAAAATATCAAGTTCCAAAGCTTTTAGAACATCATTAGTTCTAAAAATACAATAACAGCATGATGAATAAATTTAAATTATCTAGGTGGGTACGTAAAACTCAATACCTTTTTCTTTACTTTTCATAAGTTTTAAACATTAAAAAACGGCGGAGATTTCTGGTAACATATTATTATATAACTACCCATGAAAGAACATACCGACAATCGAATACAGAACCTCTTTTTTAACTTCAAGTCAGTTAAAAATACTAACTCTGTTACTGAGATGAACAGAGTCACCAACCAAGCCAAGTAAGTATCATTGTTTCGAAGTAGATAATTAAATTGACCCACCCATTTAACAACCAGTTGATCCAATGACGATTTAATTACGTAATACGATGATAATTACCGCTATTACCTCGCAAAGTTAAAGAAATAACTAGGTAAGAAATGGAATACCAATTGTTTACCTCTAACGGAGATAATGTTTTTATTCCAAGTAGGTTACCCTATTGTTATTCACTTGGAAAAGTTTCTGCAACGGTATTGGTTTGGGAATCTGATTTTGCCATAGGTTTTTATCGTTTTAATCGAACGGTATGTGTAGCGTAAATCCTGTACTGCATTTAAATAAATAAATAAATTCTGTGAACAACACACAGCGCCATCTAGCCCCGTGGTAAGCGACTAAGCTTGTGTTACGGTGACTAGCCAACGGATATAATACTTATATTTATTTTTCTTTTGTAAATACATACATATTATACATAGAGGGACACCCAGACCAGACACAAATATTTATTCTATAAGCATAAATACTTGCACCCGGCGGGAATCGAACCCGCAACCTCCTGCATTGCAGTCGCGCTTTCGCACGACGCGCCACAGAGGTCGTCAAAACATTTGCATTTACACCTATATTGCACCTTATAGCCTAAAAATCAAGCGACTATGACCCGGAAAATATAAAATTATGAGTTCCAATCGTGTTAGTTTAAAAATTTTACTTTAGTCTTATGTCAATTTAATAATACATTACAAATAAAACAATGCTACAATTAAAAATACTTAACTAAACAACAAAATATAAAACTAGAAAAACTCAGAAAAAGAGTAGTCTTATTAAGCTATTAAGTATAGTCTTATTAAGGTCTTATTAAGGTCTTATTAAAGAATATTGGAAGGAAATATACTGGTTTATTATAATAATTTTAATATTTCTTTGTTTTTATTGCTTATGGCATTTTTACTAGAAATATTTAACTAGGAGAAATGTATCATCAAAAACCCTCATGACAGGATTCGAGCCTGTGCCCCTCGCTTACCGGGCGAGTGCGCTACTACTGCGCCACACGAAAACGGGCTGAATATTATATTTTTTCTAAATTTTATTTCTATTCTAATTACAAATTAAAAAAAAAATAACAAAACGTAGCATGGTCATGGCAGATATAGGTTTTATCCCATAAACTTATTTGATCTAATGTCTTTATCCAGGAAGGAAACAGTTGACTACGTTTGTATGGAGAAAGAGTAGGTAGACTCTCCTCTTAAGTCATAGGTTTGATAACTGCTTACAAATTAAGAACTCTTTTAAAGGAAATGCAAATAGGTAATTAAGAAAATATTACTTCCCGTTCCGATTTCAGAATTTGCATTTCCGGAAGTAGGTAAAAAGTTCTAAGGAGGTATCTACCTACTTCCGGGTTGAAAACAGTATTTTTCAACCAAGTTTAACCATCAAACCTCTATAAATTGTATGGTCAACCTTGAAAACTAGCTGATTATTCAATTTGTACGTTCTGGCATGACTGTTTGTGTTAATTGACCATACCAATATAGTGTGATGGCCCCATTACGTTACCATTCAGTAAACACAAAGTTTAAACAGATTGTGTAGAGCTAACTTATTGTATGACTGGGTTATTCCACTTTCCGCCAGAGTTAAGTATTACTTACCCCTTTTTCTGGAATATTTACGACTAAATTTCTATCTTTCGGTCGGGCTAAAAGATTTTGGGATAAATATTGTTATGATTATTTGGAATTGATATTAATGACCAAAAATAAGTGTTAACAAAATTAATCCATATAGTAGGTAGCTAGCTAATATAAAATTCAATTTTCTGACTGACTTATATTTCAACGCAGTCCGAACTGCTGGTCCTAGAGTCCTAGAGACTTACAATTTAGAGAGTGTATTCTCTGTGGTGTGTTTGGATCAACCAAGAAAGTGTTTTTGAAAAATCCCGCCATATAGCGACTTACGCGGGTGAAACCGCGGGACTCTGCTAGATCTGCAAGATCTAGATATAAAAAAGTACTACCTTAAAGATTAAATTTAAATATTAATCAATTATTATTACAATTTTCAAGGTTAGTAGTAATAAATACTAGTAGGTAGGTAGGTTAAGGTAAATAAGTCTAGAGATACCACCTAACCTACTTAAGTAAAAGATAAACGTATGTCGCATGTTGATAGATGAATGTACTATCATAAATTACATAGAGAATGAGTCAGTGAGTACCAGCTAGAACCTACGTACATACAAGTGGTAGTAAAGCTCAAAATACACGACGACACTGACACTTACACCTTAGCTAAAACATACTACTCTTACAACAGCATGCACGTATACCTTTCTAAGTGTGCTGTAGGTGTGATCTGTTTCAGGTAAAGTGTCAGTGTCATCGTCGTGTAGTTTGAGCTTAAGTGGGTATGAGTCAGTAAGTGCCAGCTTAAACCTGCGTAGTTATAAATGGTAGTAAAGCTCAAAATACACGATGACACTTACACTTTACCTAAAACATACCCCACTTACAGCAGCATGCACGAATACGTTTCTAAGTGTGCTGAGTAGGTGTGATCAGTATTAGGTAAAGTGTCAGTGTCATCGTAGTGTAGTTTGAGCTTTAGTTGGTAACAGCTAGAACCTGCGTACTTACAATAAATGGTAGCAATTGAGTAGGTAGGAAGGTAGTTGTCTTTACCGATGTGTCATTTGGTACTCGTGCTTGTTTTGTACATATTATCATCAGGACATGACTGACCTCAGGTGCGTCAATTGTATGAGTTAATTGGTCCGTGAGAACATTTCGTCATGATACCTAATAAGTAGTCTATAGCCTACTCTTATACTAAACTCAGAGAGGTCGCTTAGAAAGCCTCTCTGAGTTGAGCACCATTCATTGACTAAGATTGTCGTGATTAATAAATCAAATAAAATAAAAAATAAATGAAAATAATAACGGTCTGGTAAATTTTATTCTTTCGATTTTAATTTGTGAGATGTTTAGAATCCTATGTCTATGTCATATGAACTTATGCAATTCATATCCATAATTTAGTGTTTTACTTTAAATATTTCAACCGAAAATCATACCGTAATTTTTTTTGGATCTTAATCGAATACTTATTATTCGTCATAATAATGTTTCTGAGTCGAAATTAAAGTCTAAATCTAGATATGCTTGGTCAGTACCTACTGACTGAGCAAGCATACCACTGGATAATGCCAAAGACCTTGCAGCATACTAGGATGGTCCATCAGTAAATATATTTTATAATCTGTACCAAATAAAGTATAAAAAGAAGACTTCGGGCCAATGCTGAAAGGCCACCTTAAATTTGAGGGCTACTTTTAATAATTGAGCAGCTTCTAAATTTAAAATTATGAGAATTTTCCAGTTTAGAAGCTGCTTAGTTATTTAAGTAGTCTTTAAATCTTGAGTAGCGTTTCAATATTCAGCTGTAAGATTTGTTTTTCTTATTCTTCAGTTTAAATTGTCATGGCCATTGTCTAGATTGACCTTGGCAATCAATCTCCAAGGTGTTTCTCACGTCCCATGCATGAAACGAGGAAAATATTTTTATCATAATTATTCAAGACGCGGACTTAACTAACACGTAGGTATTATTAATATTATTATAATAATATTTAAGTATGTATTTCTGGGGTAAAATACCCGAGTAGGTATAGGTTCTTGCGAGTCAAGTAACAACAAAAAAGTATTCAAGGCATTGTGGCTGCGAAATCACGAGGTAAAGCAGATCTAAGTAAGTAAACTTACTTGTAACTTTGCACTTAAAGTTTCCTAACTTTGCAATTGTGCTGTAGAAATGACCTTCCTAAATAAATACACGTACTACCTAAGTATTGTTTTTCAACGAAAATCTAGATCAATAGAGCAAAAAATATGTCAATACAATATTATTAAAAACTTAGGAACTGAGGTTCTACCGGTAGATGGTTCTACGTGCCTAATTCAAATATTTCCACGGTCATTGAATTTCGAAGAAGAAAAAAAATCTAGATGCAGCTTAGAAAAGACGTTAGGACATTTAAATAAAACAGGTACCTATCTAGCATAAATCCGGTAAAAGTTATTGATCTTAAGGGGACAGTCTACCCACTCGTTTCTCCATACAAACTTTTCAAACGTAGTCGACGGTTTCCTTCCTGGATAAAGATTTTAGAAAAAATATGTTTACGCCATAAGTCCTATATCAGCCATGACCATACCCCTACGTTTTGATTTATTTAATTTCTAATTTTTCTGAAATTTATTTCTATACTAAACAGAAAATGAAAAAAACCAATACGTAGGGCAGTCATGGCAGATATGTTTTATGGCATAACATATTTGATCTAATGGCTTTTTGCAGGGAGGAAACAGTCGACTATGTTTGTATGGAGAAAGATGACTGTCCTCTTAAAACAAGCCACTGAAGTAACGCTACCTCAAATTCAACGATAATTTTCACGTTTTAAAAGCGTCATTCATCGACTTCATTTTATTCATTTCGATAGACGTAAAATATTGTCAGCGTTGCAGCGGATTTTTATTTTTATTTCTCGTACAAGGAACATGGAATATGTTTCAGAGATCGCCTTTATACTTCGTATTTTTATAGTAGACTACGATTTGACACATCTTTCTGAGGAAGAAATGTCAATTACAAGCAACCAAAACGTCAGATTATAGTCTGAAATTAAAAAACGTACTATAGTTGGTACTTCGAACATAATACTTCTACCTTCTCAAAGGTAAAAAAGTAGAAGATAAAAAAGTAGAAATATTCGAAGCCAATATTTTGTTATTAAGAAGTAAAAAGCGATGAATAGTTATTCAAAATAAATGATACAGTAGCCTTGAACGGTTCGAGATGTTTCGTAGCCTCGAGGCTTTGCCCTTCTAATGTCCTTACGCAACATTCTTGTGGCACTACAAGACCTGTCGGTCGAACTCTTAGGCCGTTCAACTAATACTTTGCAAGTATAGTTTCCAATACTAAGCCTAGGTTAGTGTTTTACTTTCTAAGATTGGACACATCGGGCCTGAATGAAGTAAATTAATGAATCAAGAGCCATCTATACCTACTTCTACACTTCTACATCTACACTAATTAATATTATAAAGAGGAAAGTTTTATGTGTATGTGTGTCTGTATGTTGTAATGAAAAAACTCAAAAACTACTGGACCGATTTCAAAAATTCTTTCGCCTTTGGAAAGCTACATTCACCCTGAGTAACATAGCCTACTTTTGATCCAGATATTCCCACGGGATCGGGACTTACGCGGGTGAATATTTTATTAAACCACTAGCTGTACCCAGAGGTTTTATAGTTAAGACTAACCCATGTTAGATCAAGATCCAGCAGTGGAAAACTCAGAAAAAATAGGGTAGACTGGGTACAGATGTGCCAATTTTCATTTGACCGACCATAATTCTGAAAATATGATACTTAGCTAAAAGAAGTAACGTTCATATATAAATATAAACATCTGGCTACATCTGAATACTAAATTTGTGTTCCTAAGTTCAACGGTAAACTCACAGGAGCCAGTTGAAAAAAAAAAAGAAAATGTCACAACCGCCCTGACCCCAAGGACATTTGTGACAGTGCCTGGGGATGATTGTGACAGGTACAAAAATACACCAAAATGATTACAAAGTGGTTTTAATGTAAGATACTCTGCCTTTAATCTCATTTCCCTAATATTCGTGCCAGCTTCATTGCATTTTCGGATGTACCTCGATAAGGACATTTGATTATTTTGGTGGCAGCACTGGGCCATGAAGTGCTGCTTTTTAAATGTATGTATGTGTCCTAATGCTGGCTTATTATTAGGCTATTCGAGCACTGATAAGTTGTGGCGGAGGCGCGTCGTCGTAACGTCGCGAATTTCTTTGTGATTCACCTATTTTATTGTTATGTCGACGGAATTCGGGATGAGACGACAACATGCCTTCGCCACGACTGATAATTGCGAGTATAGCCTTAGCCTTGCCTTAATTGATTTTGTTCGTGAGCTTTCTGGTCACTAAAAAGAAAAAATAATAAGCTTACCTTTGGTCACAACCGTACCCAGCAACAATGGCACAACTATCCCCAAAATACTCTTTCGTAAAAAAACAATCGTCAAGAAAATACAAAACTATTTACATAGATAGCATAGACTGATATTTAGTCGCTAATGTTTAACTTATAAGTAGGTAAAACACTCATACTTGTACCTATTTTTATAAAGACACAATCACAAAAATAAGTCGAACAAAAAAAGTTGGTTTTGACTACCAAAAAATATATTGTCTCCTACACTCGTCAAAGTCGCACAATGGCTGACGCAATACTGTGACACGTAATCAAATGCTCTTACCGCTCCTCTATTCCCTTGCACCCCCCACGCTATCTCTTATAGTTTCGATAATATAGCGACTGTCACTTTCGTCCTGAGGCACAATCGTACCCAGTCTACCCTACTGCGGGCGGGTCTGGCGCTGCCTGGATTGAAATTTGTTTTTGTGCTTGTCCAAAAAACAAATTTCGATCGGTTCACATACAGCTCAAATCAATGGACGAACCGGGGTATTTAAATTTTTAGAAATTCTTTCTGGTTTGGGAATTACATGTGTGCAATTGCAGTGTAGCAATTGTATTAGAATAAGGCTTCGTTTCTACCAGAGGTGAGCAAGGAAGCAGGCGTTTGTTAAGAACTAATAGAATCGCTCTCTTTATCTCATCTCGCTACGCCGCACCGTTTTCATAGGAGGTGCGCTAAGCGAGGCTAGGGAAATGGAGCAATTCTATGTAATAAACACATTATGCCTAGCTAAAGGCATCCTCGCAAATCTCTATTGGAAACGTAGACTTATTCGGGTCAACTGTTGATTCGTACTAGGTATGCAAAAATGCATAGATAGGTAAAATGCGCGTACGATTTCATAACAGATGTTTTCAATTACAAAGTGACTATCAATTTTAAGTTTTTATGTTCAGCAACGTCAGTTATTTATTGTAGGTAGTTCAGATTCTTATTTATGGCCTTCTGCCAGAGATATAGAGCAGTTTGGCCAGTCTCATGTGAAAGTTGTCTTATGTAGTATTAGTAGGTACTATGATTGTATTGAACTTAGTTTGGGGCTAGATTGCGCTGTATGCAATAAATATTGCACGACATTGCATCTTCGTCTTTAATGATAATTATCCTTAAAGACGAAGAGATAAATGGACAGAACAAGTCAGTTTTAGTTTAGTAGACCTACTTATGTCGGTATGTCTGTGACTTTCCGGTAATGTTCGACAATAATTTCCGCTGTGATTTCACCGTGTTTACACAATAGGGCGTGGTAAATGACAACCTTCACAGTTTTACTACGCTTGTACGTTATACAGTTAATGACTACCTACATGTTAAACGACACGGTAGAGGCTTGGATGGTACGATTTACTCTAGACGCATAAAAAAAATCTTTATAGATAAATACATACAATAACAATAGATTTTAGCCATAAGATACAGACTTTAACCGTCTAGTATGGCTCACTGGCAATGTTTTAGTCTAGTACTGTTTGTTGTTAGGTATTGTTTTATATTATAACTTATTTAGGTATATTATACTGTGTTAAAATAGTGCTACGTAGTTTTGGTAATAAATCATTTATATTTATATATATATATTTGTATTTTGTATAACTAATAAATGACCCAGCGAACTTTGTTCCGCCTCAGAGGCTAATCCACTAGGTAGGTATTGTTTGCAAATGGAATGATACTGAAGTGAAATTTTGGACAATTCTAGAACAGGAATATCCTCCAATCGACCTCAATTCGGTGGTGGTTATGTTTTTTTTTATCTTTTCAGAACCTTTTTGCACTATAAATTGGTAAAACGTGATAGATACCATGATTCAATTAGCACTACAAAATTATTATTGCCCGGAAGTGCTAATATTAATTGATATATTACTAACACTTTAATTGTTAAACACTTTAGAAACCTAATAGGCTATCCACTTTAGTTTAGTCACACCTATAACTATTTACCTACCTCGTTAATAATATTTTTCAATGGTCGTATGATTCACTTACTTTAAACAAGTGTAAATTACATTGTACCAAAAGATATAGGTACCTTGTACCATATTTCAACTATCTAATTTGTATTAAGTAGGGGAAGCAGGGTAACAGTGAATAACGGGGAACAATGAATAAGTTTAAATAAGTATCTCTGTGTCAGTCGCTCACGCACACAAACTCAACTGAACAGAGTCTAGTGTGTACTGGTCGTTCAATCCAGTCCGCACCGAGATACGATAGGAGGAAGACGCGCTGTCGCGGTCTGACCAAAAGTGAGTACCGAATATTTTTTTTTATGACCTTTTGAAAAGTGTTTCACACGTTTCTGAATTGTATGTTCATTTTTCTAATAGTTTTCGTAGGATTATTAATGTTTTAGCTTAATGTTTTCCGTTTTACTACTTTCGAGCGTGTCATAGAACTTTGTATTTTTGCATTAGTTTCGTCTGACGGTCGATGGGTAACAATGATTAAACTGCCATTAGGTAACGATGGATAGGCTATTCATTGTTCCCCATGACAAACATGCACGGGGTACAATGAACTTTGACTCGTTCTTGTAATAATTTTATCAACATATTTTTTATTTTTAGGTACCACAATGCCTCGAAATAACGTTAGAAAAACATCGAAAGGGCTCCACAGTGCGGAAACTATAAAGCAGGCCCTCAAGCTAATTTCCGACGATGGTATGTCAATTTATGCAGCAGCAAAACGCAAAGGTTTACCATATGCAACTTTATATCGTTACCATCAAAAAATGATAGGCTTATACCGAATTATAGTGTTAGGTTGATTCCTATAAGATTTTTTTTTATATGTCCAGTATCACGGGGCTATGGAGCCCCAGACTTTTGGAAGGCGTGCGTGGAGCCGAAGCCAACACGTAGAGGCCCTTTTCAATAACAACTTTACTCGCAAACAATGAAGTAGCCACCAAGCCGGCGATTATCCCTGTCTGCACTATAAAATGCAGCCAAGGACAACCACCGGATCGGATAGAACTATTGAGAAATCTACGGATGAAAACAACATGGGCTATAGTGATGTGATGGTAGTGGATTAGCTACTGGGGGAACTATGGTGACTATGGCGCCTGCCGTAACAATGTCCAATAAACACGTAAAAATGGCAGACGGAGACTCGCCAACTCACAAACTGGGCCCCCTAATCAGCTGAGCAAATTACAGCAAGGGAGCAACAGGGACGTAAGAGGCTGAAGGATGGAGATACCTCCCTAGATTTTAAGTCATCACTGGGATGCCAGAGAGCGGGCCAACTCATCACTGACGTGAGGTGTCCATCCTCCGAGCATTTCTGCTCTCGCGACTCCACTCTGACCAGCCGGTGAAGGCAAGCCAGAGGCGGGGAACCACTTCCTCGTCAATGTTCACTCCGACCAGCCAACTAAGACAAGCCGGAGGTGAGGAACGGTGACTTCTCCCTGGAGCACTCGGGAAGCCGCGGGGTCGCTACTCCCCGACACCTCGCCTCAAGGTGCCCTGTGGGCTTTATTTTATTATTATTAAGTATTATTAAAAAGAGAAAGTACGAGTAATAATAAATATTCAAGATTAAAACAGTTTGTTTTATTTTAAATCCCTTGTAATTCTTTTAAAATTCATTGTAACCCGTATGTTCATTGTCACCCAGCCGATGATTCAAGGTGACCCAGACCTGGGGAACAATGGATAATTTTCCATTTTTTTTATAAATACTTGTGGTGCCCTAATTATTGTAGCTAGCGTCTAAATTATATGCTTAATTTGTACCTTGATAATTTCTGTATAGTGTGAATACAAATTTAACTTCTTAAATACACAAATAGGGGTCATTTATAGCCTTAGAAAAAAAGTTATCCATTGTTACCCTGCTTCCCCTATTGTGAAAACTTCTATATTTTGAAAATTTTTTTTTTAATCTATAGATACTGGGAAATCTAACAGAGCCCGGCCGGCGGTTTCCTCAAATGTGGGTGTTCTCAAAAACCTACGGATAAGGAAACTCAGGAATCAAGGCCCATGACAAGAGAAACTTTACAGTGCCTCCTGGGCCTTTGAATTTGAAGATAGACTGCAATGATATTGAAATGAAATTGTAGATATTTTAATTACGTGAATTGGCCATCTGGTTATGGGTAGGCGCGACAAGAATAAAACCGAAAAATAACCATAATCAGTACCGTGAAAACCCAATAAAAATACACACAAAAAAATAAATAAAATAAAAAAAAAACAATATTAGTTGGAAAATTATCAAAACAGAATGCCATTCCTCACTGTCCTTTCTTCCATTACCAAAGTATTCATAATGAATTCAAATGTGGCTCGATATGGCCCAATAAAACATGCTTGTCCGATCTGACCTATTTCTTTATGTTTGTACCCTGATTCGAAGCTTATGTCATGGGACGGGAAAAAATCGTAGGTAGGTATATTAGGCTTCAGGGACGCATTGCTAGGCTGGCCTCTGATCTGACCTCTGAGAAAGTGGTCTCAGGCAACTGGAAATGTCTCCGAAAAATCAGATTTTTAAATTCACTGAAATAGGTAGGTATAATACGTAGAGGAGAATAGACTAGGAATGTAAGTGCAAATTTTACTTATATGGATTTGATTAAGGGTCAGACAAAAAATCCATACCACTCCATTTATTGATAGATATTAATTAAGAACCTATTTCAACTCTAGCGTTATGCTCGAATCTATGGTATTATATGCGTTTAGGTCGCAAAATTCTATCAAATTTTAACTTAAAATTGTCTTAAAACATTTTACTTGTACTTGTACTTAAATTTTTTTTGTTAAAAACAAAGTAAAATAGAGGTGTAATTTACGGCAAGTAAATTACACCTCTATTTTACTTTGTTTTTTTTACAAGCATGTTTTTGTTTCCGGGATTTGATTTCTATCAGCATTCATTAGGTAGGTGTCGATCGATTTTAGTAAAATACAGAGTGTTTTTATTATTTAGGACAAAATCACTTGTTTTTGTTTTAACCCTGCCACGAAATCAAAATCCCATCAAAAACATGCTTGTAAAAAAAGCAAGTCTCGCACTCAGTTCTTCTACCGTAAAAAGTTGTGAGATCCATGTATGTTATTCCAAGTCGGGGACATTCTGTCTAAAGTTATTAAGTATTACGTAATTAGCTAATCTAACAACATCTTATAGAGACCATAATAACAATATTAAAAAAAAGTTATGTTTCAAATAAATTGATTAACTTGGCAATCGCACTAAACAGTCTAATTTAAAATAATATGTATTACTTGTGAGACAAATTGTGTAAGTATTCATGCAATTGGCAAGTTAATCAATTTATTTGAAACTTGCTTTTTTTGCAAGCATGTTTTTGATGGGATCTCATTTCTTTTTGTTTGAGTTCTTGAATCCCAACATCTCTAAGTATACCTATCGACACCTATTTTTCAATTTCATTAATACTTGAACAGGTATCTTTAAGTATTAATATAATATAACAATACTGCAAATATAACTTTGTAATCCTTTACATTTATATGGGATTACAAAGTTATTGGGGAAGTTTGTGTTTTTTGGGAAAACGGGACCGATTTTTTTTTGTTTTATAATTTTCCCTTAATGTATACACTAAACACTAAGTGTATTCTGAATTAGAAGCTTCTATGTCTGCTAGAAGTGCCTTTTGATTTTTGATGATCGGTCAGTCAGTGAGTGACAAAATTAACAAAATTAAGAAACTTTGACTAGTTATAATTTTTAAACTACTGGTTAAAATTGAATGAAAATTGAAATATACCGTCTTTATACAACGCCTGCTTGGTTACAGATAATTCAGGTTTCTAGTTATATTCACAACGAAGTTATAGGAGGTCGAAAATGGCCTGAAATGCTTCGAGAAAAGAATGGTACGGCCGTGCCGCTTTGTTGCTCGACTTGGCGGGGGCACTGCCGTGCCCCCAGATTGATTGACCCATTTCACCCCCAATTTATTAAAACTTTCTTATATTGTAGTTATTGCAAAATCAACTGTGTTGTCGTACAGTCGTAAGGTAAAGTTATCTATAAACAATGCGAACACCCTGTTTATATATTTTTAAGTAGCTTTTGTTAGAAGTAGGTCATCGTATCGCGGACACTTTGATGAGTAATTTGTCTTTTTAATAGGTGAACTAATGACCTCGGCGTGTTAAGTCAATATTTTCTCTTGTCATGCAATTTACTTGCTTTGTTGTTTAGGTATTTGGGTATTTAAGAGGGCACTTATGTATAATGAAACTTAGAAATAGATATCTATGAGGGCATGTTTTTGCATAGCTGAAGTATATCTGTAATGCCTGTAAAACTAACGTTAACCTTAGCATGACAGTTACGAAAAGTTTTCGTTACGGTAATTAACACGCAAAGTAACATGGTTTATAAAGGATTAGCAGTGTCCCGCGGATCCACCCGCGTAAGTCCTAACCCTAACCCCGCGGGATTTTCTAAAAAGTTTCTTAGTTTCCTTTCTTAGTGGATCTACACACTTAACAAAAAAAAACACCCTCCAAATTTCATGTCTTTAGGACCAGCGGTTTCGGGCTCTGCGTTGATATAATAGGTAGTTGAGTAAATATTAAAAAAAATCCTTTCTTAATGATCTTATAAAGAACACACTCTCCAAATGTCAGACATCTACTACCAGCGCAGCGGTTTAGGCTTCACTTCAGTTGCATTAGCACTATGCCTTAGAAATATTTAGTACCAAAACCAAGGTACAAAAATATACCGAAGCGAAAGTATAAAGGTTCCTCGGGGACAACTAAACACTAAAAAATCCGATTAAATAAAAATTAAACTATTTGCGAGACGGCATCGTGTGGTAAACATTCGTCGGTGCTGACACAAATAAAAGCGCGTAATTGACATGGACTTTATTACGCAAGGGATAACGTTCAGAATGTTATGAAATGAGATGATGTCAGATCTCTGTATTATTTGGCATTGATCACGCGAACCGCCTGTAACTATGGGTGTATCGTGCGCCGTAAACTAACACATTAAATATTTATCCCTTCCTCCATATTAATTAGTACCTACTAACTAACATTAGATTTTAGCGAGAATATCTAATTTTGAACAACCATGGTTTTGTTTATCAACGTCACACCTATCAGTCAGTTTTCTTAGGGTTCGGGCACAGAGCAAGGCGAAATATCTACTTTAGCTAGACTCGTTGTCTAGTTTATGATATAGCGTCTATCGTTCGACCAAATGCCTCACATATGGGCACCGTGCGATGCCAGCAAAAAAAAACTTGGGCAAACTGTTCGTTGAAATTTGAAATTAGAAATAAATATCGACCAAAACGTCAAGGTGCTTAATATAATAATTAGAAATGCCAACAGTGGGTATCGGACCTGGAAAAAAGATTACCTAGACCATCATAATTCACTAAATTCTACACTAATATTATAAAGAGGAAAGATTTGTATATTTTGTGTGTGTGTGTGTGTGGATAAACTCAAAAACTACTGGACCGATTTAAATAATTCTTTCACCAAAAGAAAGCTATATTATCGAGAAGTAACATAGGCTACTTTTGATCCCGATATTCCCACGGGATCGGGACCTACGCGAGTGAGCTAGTAATTAATAAATAACATCGTTGTTAATAATTATTTTTTAGGTTATAAATTATTTTATAACAATGTGCACACCTTAAGCCCTTAAATAAATAAATAATATAGTGCTATAAATAACAATTATCTAGCACTATTGACGTAAACACTATTCCGGAACTTAGACAAGAATTTAATCTAATCTAATTTAATAATCTAAATTGTTCATTTTAAGTACTTTTAACTTTTAATATGGCTAAGAACTATAGCAATAAAATGCTATCACTTAAAATTATCTATCTAATATTATAAAAGGGTAAAAATATTTGTTTGTAACGAATAGGCTCCGAAACTACTGGACCGATTTCAAAAATTCTTCCACCAATAGAAAGCTACATTTATCCAGGAGTACCTAACATAGGCTACTCTTGATCCAGATATTTTCACGAAATCAGGAGTTATACGCTAATAATTATAAAGAGGAAAGATTTGTATTTTTGCGTGTATGTGTGTCTGTATATTTGTATGTTTTTAATGAATAAACTCAAAAACTACTAGACCGATTTCAAAATTTCTTTCACCAATAGAAAGCTACATTATCCAGGAGTAACATAGGCTACTTTTGAACCCGATATTCCCACGAGATCGGGACTTACGTGGGTGAAACCGCGGGACAAGGCTAATAATAAGGTGCGGTAAATGTTATATCTAGACTAGAATATCTTATATTGCTCGCCACATCTCTACATTTATCTTTTCTGTGTCACCGACCTGTTTGCTTGAAGGACAATATTATATTTAGATTGTGTTAGCTCACTAGACACAGCTATTTAATCTGTGTACCTACTAACCTGTGTTTATTTATTTTCTTTACTAAAATTATTTAAATGTGGGTGTTTTTTATTTATTCCTAAGTTAAGTTTTAGAGAATTGATTTAGTTTTCTTTTATGTAATTTCGAATGGGATGAAATAAATTAATTTTAAAAGTGGTACCTACATATATTTTATGCTTTATAATATTACACCAGTTATTACCTTACGGCAGCTATGTACTGCATAGTGCCTATGAACCTGAGTTATCAACTAATCCTCTTAACTTATAAACAGCTGCATAAACTATGTATCGTTCGTTTGTCTTTTACAGTGACATGAAGTTTCAAAGTTAACAGACAGACAAACATTAGGTACATAGACGTAATCATTGTTTATAAGTAAGGGGGTATATAGATAATAAGATTGCCCGTGATATAGAGGTCTTATCCACATATACCGTGAATGTTTGTAAATAAACGATTAATCAAGTACGAATTCTATCAATAAGCTAACAAAGCGAACAAAGTGCTTCCATATCGGTTCCAGACGGTGAATCGGAATTTCGATACCTACTCGTCGTAGGTACCTAGTACCTACCACTGGTACCTACCCACGTACAGTCATAATATGACTTAGCATAATCTATGCAAACGTGTTTTTGTTTATAGTAGGACCTTGTCCAATCTAGTTATATTGGGCTTAGGGGGCTACTCACATACTAGCAATCTCACATGTCCATGAGTTGCCCACGATCTTATCAGACTTAGGAGCCTTCTCTCTCACATACTAACAATCTCGCACGTTGGTGAGTTGCCTACGATCTTAATAAGTCGGGGAGTCACAGGATTAGACGCACAAAGTCCCATTCGCACAATGTCCTGTTCGAAACGCCACTCTCATACCGCAAAAAAATAAAATCATTACCGGGACCGAACCATATCACCGATAAATCCATCCACTACAATAGACCAGACATTACTATTTTTCACAAACCTTCTAATATTCATCATCCGAGCGTTGTTCCCGGTTGCATCTCTCTCGAGAGCCCGGGGTCCGCTTTCCTACTTTTACGTCTCCACTTCGCACGATCTTCGGCATCCCGTGTAGTGAGGCCATTTGCACGCATATCCGATCTTACAACGTCAAGCCAGCACTTCTTGGGTCTTCCCAATCTGCCGCGGCCGGGCGGAGGCGCCATAGCAAGACATTTGTTTCCCACGTAACTAGCCGGTTTTCGTAGAACGTGGCCGTACCACCGTAAGCGGCATTCTTGCAGTTTGTCTGCAATGTCTCGGACATGAAGGCTGCCCCTGATGCGGGAGTTTCTGACGCGGTCTTTTCGTGTCACTCCACACATCCAGCGCAGCATCTTCATCTCCGTGACACGCAGCTCCTGCTTATGTCGCTCAAGCAATGGCCACGCCTCACTACCATACAAAAGGGCAGGTCTAATGATCGTTTTATAGACCTGTCCCTTCAGTTTAACCGGCATTTTCGGGTCACAGATGACACCAGTTACCTCTCGCCACTTGGCCCAAGCTGCCGAAATGCGGGACTTGACGTCACAATCGATGTCGCCGGACTCGTGAAGCACAGATCCCAAGTACTTAAACTGGTCTGTCCGCTCGACCATGTGACCGTCTACGCAGACAGGTGTGGGATCTGTGGTATTGCTAGCCAAGTATTCGGTCTTCGCTACGTTGAGTTGCAAACCGCCGTTCTCAAGTGACTCTTTCCACGCATTTACACGCCTTCCAAGCCGTCCCTTATCCGAGTCCGCTAGCGCAATATCATCAGCATACATGAGCATCCACGGGGGCTGCTCGTGTGCGTCTCGGATGATAACGGACAGTGCGTCCAGTATTACGCTAAACAGAAACGGACTTAGGACGGATCCTTGGTGGACTCCGACTGTAATGGGGAAAGATTTAGTGTCACCAACAGCAGTTCGCACCACTGAATCGGAATTTCGGTACATGTCCCTGATGGTTTCAATATAAGTTTCAGGCACCCCTTTGGACAAACCTTCTAATATTGCCTGCCTGATTGACATAGCTGTCTGCAACACACATTACATCCTCACAACCCGCGATGAAAAAATAGCCAAATACACAGATCTTGCAATAGAACTCAATGGAATGCCACAACTGTCAGGACACTACCTACCCATTATCATCTCATCTACTTGAGTCATACCAAAATCATTTTACAATAGCCTAAACACTCTCTAGTAGCTAAACAGCCATTTACCCAAA
Organism: Idaea biselata; assembly: GCA_958496205.1. Classification (NCBI taxonomy): domain Eukaryota; kingdom Metazoa; phylum Arthropoda; class Insecta; order Lepidoptera; family Geometridae; genus Idaea; species Idaea biselata. Next base: position 19,220,515 of record OY292404.1, read on the forward strand.
ACCACCTACATACTATTACAAAATCCAGTTAAATTGAATAGATTATATGCAGATTAGCTACATATTAGTCAGAAAGTTTTTATCGATGCCTCTTTCTTCAATCAAAATCAAAAATCAAAAAAAAATGTTGGACGCTATTTTCGATCCCGATTCGCGGAACAGAATAAAACCTACTGGCGTGATTTTAGTTCTTTCTTAGAGAGCACGAAAAAAATTGTGGTCAGGTATAAGGTTTCTTATAGGTGCAAGAATGAAGTATCAGACGTTCAAACTTATAAGGATTCTAAGGTTTTGGAGTCAAATGACCGCTTTGATCGTGATATTATATAAACGCTGATTAACAACTGTATACACTATGAAGATAGGTATAGTTTGTCTTTTTGACATGAAATTTCAAAGTTGACAGACAGAGACAATTATTAACGTCACATAACATGAACATACGACTGACTGACTGATAAATCAACGCACAGTCTAAAGCAAAAAGCAAGGTCCAAAAGACATGAAATTAAGAGGATGTAGGGTGTGTAGGCTTTGCGATATGTGAGTATTAACTAGGGTTTCGAAATTCCCACGGGATCGGAACTTACGCGGGTAAAATCGCGGGATACAGCTAGTGTTTTACAAAACTCGTATTTGCACTCGTTTGAATTTAATTTAAGAACTTACACCTTGGCACATAAACAAACAAAACTTGGCTTTTTCCTAATAATAATTATCACATTTGCCAAAATACCTTTTATTTAGCTAAGAGTAAAACATTTATGTTTACCTATATGGTGCGTCATCGATATTTTCTTAGGAACTATAGGTACAGTCATGTGTTGAATATATAATTTTATTAGCACTAGCTGCGTCCCGCGGTTTAACTTGTAAGTCCCGATCCCGTGGGAATATCGGCATCAAAAGCCTATGTCAGTTCTTGTTAATGTAGCTTTCAATTGGTGAAAGAATTTTTGGAATTGGTCCAGTTGTTTCGGAGCCTTTTTGTTACAAATGACTAAACAAATCTTTCATCTTTATTAGAGTAGGTTTTTTTTGTTTTTTTTTGTTCATTAATTTAAATACAATTTCGTTAACGTTTGAAACCATACAATGGCGCTTACAAACCTAATTTATATTTTGAAATAAGCTTTCCGTTTAAAATTAGGAAATCTTGTGTCAATTTCGATATTATAAATAATAATTATAGATAAAATTCTAACACTTTTACTAACTTCGTGCTCAAACTGGTTATAAACCACATTCTAGAAATCGTTATTTAATTCACAGATGCACTTTCTCTACATTTTCACAATACAATTAATTATCAAGAGCTTCAAACGAGAGTAGATAAAACAATAAAAAAACCGGCCAAGTGCGAGTTAAACTCGCGCACGAAGGGTACCACTATCAAAATTGGCAACAGATCCCTAAACTGAACACTGGACTAACCAATCCGTGAACGCAACGCAAACGTTAAAATTTATTTTACCACTCGCGTCTGTCTGTCACTCCTTCATTAGATGGCGCTAGTGGTAAAATAGGTACATCGCGGTATCGTTGCGTTTTAAGTAAATCACGTATGTTGTGTGGGCCCAGCTCAAATATTTGTTTTATTTTGTTCTTAGTACTTATTTCTTATTATAGCGAAGGTTTCAACTATCTAGCTATCACTGTTCATGAGATACAGCCTGGTGACAGATGAACAGATAGACAGACAGCGTAGTCTCAGAAATAGGGTACCGTTTTACACTTTGGACGGAACCCTAAACACGATAGTATAAACGAATACGCTTAATTAAAACTACAGTCACGCACGAAAGTCTATTTTAATTTCTTCCTGTGTCACGAGCGAGAGGGGAGCAAAACTTGTGACATTGTTATAAACATAATTTTTTATTGCTCGGTTGTGACGTCATTATGAACGTAAACCGTGAGTAAGACAGTACAGTACCTACCAGAGAAAATTATTACGTCCATTAATAATTATATTCACGAGGACATTATAAATAATATATACCCTATTGTTCTTAGTTCACAATTATAATGACATAGATTGTTATTGTAGATAGAAATGCAGGGCTTAGGTACTGTTGAAGACAAAAGTGTTGGCATATTTTTCTATAATTGGTGTAATTTGCTTTATGCAGATTTACACCCAGTTTGTTCACTGATAGTAAAAGTCAATGTGAGACGCCTTGAAGCTAAATTTCCTTGGGACGTTTGACTTTTTCGATAAACAAACTGGACGTGATACTGATTATGTATTATTAAATAAATTGATTTATCTATCAATGCACAGCAAATACTGGTAATAGAGAGATTAAATTTGCAGAGTGTGTTCTTTGTATGATGGAGGCATTCAATAAGAAAGAGTTTTTCGAAATTTCTATGGGATGGGGACTTGCGCAGGCGAAACCGCGAGACGTGTTTATATACCAGTAGGTAAAAATATTAAAGAGCGTCAAATTTTTATTTAATAAAAACAGTAATTATACGCGATGGTTTTTCTTTTATTTAGTCCTGCAATAAGCTGCTAGGTATTTACCGCCTCAAAACCAATGTAATTCAGTTTGTCCACTCTGTGTGAATGTGACTCATTCAGCTTGTTGATCTTAGTCCATTCCAGGGGTCACGGTTCACTAATGAGACGAAAACCCACTTGCACTTGTGTCTATAACAAATTAATGAGATTAAACTATGCAGACTTTAATTGGGTCACTTCATTAAAGTTTAGTCCCTTTTTGTTTTTTGTTTAGAACTTAACTGGCTGATTGTATTTGTTGATTTGTTCTAAGAGAAAGTAATAAAACATTAGATGCAGTTCATATGGTATAGGGGGTTCAAGTCCAATTCATTTCATTTTAAAATAAAAAAACACTTTTTTTAATTTATAGATATTGCGATTGAAAACATAGGTAGGTAGGTACCTCTCTTGAGTTTAAAAATAATCAAGGTAAATAAAGGCCTAACTTTACCAGTTGGTATTACAGAATGCTTTCCTATGAGGGTTTAAATCCTATCAGATATTGCATTCTGAATTTTGGTATGGTCTTAAAATACTTTAAAAAACACAGTCAACGTAAACAAAAAAAGAACATTGTAGGCTTTGCATAAGTAATTTAAAGTAACTAGATACTTTACTATGGAAATGTTTTCCAAAAGCTAGTAAAAAAAAAACCTATAACCAAAACGAAATAAATTACAGTCGGAAGTAAAACTTTCCCGAAAACTTTAATTTGGCTAAGTGCCCATAAAGTTAAATAGATGCATTATACCAGGACCAAAGTAAGTAAAGAATACAATAAATAACGACTATCGGGCTGTTAATATAAATCAATGGTGTGATTTGCCATAGTTAGTGGGACAATGGTAAGATATGGTCACCGCTTTGTGGGGTCATGGCTTTTTTATTGAATTCAATGTGATTATATGCGGGCTTCACATTAATTTCTTTGTTGATGGCTACTGGATTTTGATCCTTTGTTGCTGTTAATAATGTTATTGTTTATTTTTTTCATATAATAAAGCTCTCAATATTAATATTTGTGTAATTTAATTAATTACCCCTCCCTAGTCTAGTTAGAAAGTCATTTTCTGTTAGAATGTTTTATTCTTGTCTTTTTAATAAGTATATTATTATCTCAGTTTTAAGATGACAATTTTGACATCTGTTTGGTAAATTAACTTATTTTCCTTATAAACATCATGAATTCTACGGTCTACCAAATAGGTATACCTATTTTTATAAGTGCTTAAATTACTTTAGGACATTTTTGCTGTAATTTATTAAAGACCATTGTTTTATTCAACAAAAACATGTTTTTAATGTACAATTTTTCACATGACTAAAATACTTAAAGCCACTTGTAATTACAAGTGTAATTCGGAAATACAATATTTTAATTAAAATAATTGAAATGTTATTGTTTAAGATTGTACGTTTGTGAAAGAACCTTCTTGAAAACGTTTGGGGGTTCGCATTACTCGCGTCCATTTGTCCACGTGCGGGGTGCTAAACGAACAACCACTCTCTGACAGGCCTCGACCTCTGCCTTTTTTCTTGGCTCCTCAGCAGCTAAATCAAATTGCCAAACGGACACGTCAGTGTATCGATATCTACGTATCGTAGGCCAGTACAGCTACCGATGGTTCAATAGGCGGCCGGTAAGCGATAATGCCACCCACCGAACTTTTCCTTTTCTTTCCTTCCTTCTTAGCTGTAAGTTTATGTTTTTATTAATTTTTTTATTGCTTCAACTGTCCCACTGCTAGGCAAATGCCTCCCCCATTTCTTTTCTCGCGATCTTCCGCGACCTCCGACCGGCCGGTTGGCTTATGTAATGTGTTTTGTGTTTTTTTGGTATACAATAGAGTTTTTACCTATCTATCAACAGCTTACATAGGTACCAGAATGTAAAATCAATCCCCTACGTGTCATATTATTCCAACTTAGTAATTCAGATATCAGATTTAGACAGAACATGTACCTGGTACATGCATTTCGTATTTTACGTAATGCATACCATCATGGTTTCGTGAATGTCAACAGTGAAAGTAGCGAATTTCATTGTTTATGGTTACTGACAGAGAGAAGATACGATCGCACAACATAAAATATTTAAATAGATTTTCCATATAAAACTACGAGTATCGTATAAAATACTCTGACTACGCATTGTTGCTGTCACAAAATGGTTTATTATTTTATTCCAAATTGCTACCGTAATATATGTTTTAGGTATACTGACAGTTCAGTTCTCGACAGTACCTTTTTAGTAATGCTAAACCACAATTAATTGTGCTAGCTAAACCAAAAACTAGTGCTTAGTTTTGGGCTAGATGGCGCTGTGTGTAACGTCGTGCCATATTTATTTATTTTATACGCCTCCTGTTCTTATTCTTCAAAAGAGTTTTAAAATATTGTAACACTTTATATCGAGACTGTACCACTACTGTACCTACTACCTTTCAAGAAACATTATAGAAAAAGGGCTTCGTATGTAGGTCACACGCCTTTGATAAAAGTGAAAGTTAGCTCGTAGTATGCGCCCACGATAGCCCATTTGTATGCCCAACGAAAGTTTTACAAACGTAGACGTAAATATGAACTTCCTTTCGTTCGCAACGTTACAGATTTTAATGTTGATTTTTATTTATGTTCGGTGCTTCTTCGATTGCGTAAGGTTTTGTATGGAGTTTATTTTTGTTGGGTTGGAATTAGTTCAGTGATAAAATCGATTAGGTAGTTATAAACAGCTGCATAAACTATGTATCGTTTGTCTTTTACTGTGACATGAAGTTTCAAAGTTAAGACAGAGACAAACGTTGCATAAACTTAGTCATCGTTTATAAGTAAGGGGGCATATCTTCTAAATGTTTTGTCTTGACTGACTGACTGTATTTCGCTTGGTTATAGTATATAGAATTTAATAATTGCAGATTGGATATAGATAGATATTATATTTCTTTATGTTTAGGTCTAGCTAGGTTATTCAGGTGATACAAAAAGTATAATACCTATAGATTGGGAGCCGATCGTTGGCAATTACTAGTTCTTACCATTAAGGCGTACCTGCCTACAAAGATAAACAATATAGAAAAATTGTATTGTTTGTAAAAATAAAAATCAAGTAAAAAATAACAATCTTAGATCAATGTCACTCAATGTCGTTCAAGATGATTAACTTAAGATCAGATATTTACTGCGTAGTTTGATACCTATATTATCTCATATTTTCCTCTAAGATTACCATGATTACTGGTTTTTATAACTGTTGTTTTGAGTAAAAATCTTCTGATTCACACAAAACAGATCCTATTTACGTACCTACCTAGTATAGGTATAATAAAAAAGAAAAACGGGGCAAGTGCGACACTCGCGCACAAAGGGTTCCGTACCACTATCACAATTGGATACGGAACCCTAAAATGGTTTACAACAACCAATTTTTAAATTTTATAGGAAAATATGAAATATTTATCTTCGATTCTACTCCCATCAAACGACCGAATCACTCAATAAAAAAAAAAAAACCTTGGCACAAAGAAACTCTGAAACTTATAAGAAACTCTTTGGTAAGTAAGGCAGACTGGTATATTTGATAGATAGGGCAGCCATTTTGAATTCCATGACCAACTCGATTTGTCCTGACCAATCAGAAGCGACCTCACATTGAACTAAACTCCTTGTTATTTTTGAAACACGTTTGTTGTATGGGAGACCCTTTTAAATAATTGTTTTATTTTGTTTTTAGTATTTGTTGTTGTAGCGGCAACCGAAATACATCTTCTGTGAAAATTTCAACCTTCTAGCTATTACGGTTCATGAGATACAGCCTGGTGACAGACGGACGGACGGACGGACGGACGGACGGACAGACAGACAGCGAAGTCTCAGTAATAGGGTCCCGTTTTTACCTTAAGGTACGGAACCCTAAAAAACTACATCAAAATGGCTTCATCCATTTGTGAGTTACGATGCCACAGACAGATATATAGACAGAAAATATCTATAGATAGCTATATAAGGTACCTACCTACTTATTGATGAAAATAAAAAAAAAAACAAAAATCCTTTCAAAATGCTTTACTGATCAAATTGCAATAGTTTTAAGCTGTGTATTTCTTACCTTCTAAGGGTCAAACTTAAAAGGAATAGATTAGAACTTTATTTTTTACTTTAAAAACTAACAGTAATTAGCTACCTACTTTGTAATAATAAATGAAATAGAAAGCCCACAAATAGATATCTATCCATATTCCGAATAATAAAGATCATTGCAGACATACTTAATTGTGGACAACCACCACCATTTTTTGCAAGTATAGATAGATAGTGCAATCCACGAAGACGCGCCCCACTATCCTCCTAACCGTTTATACCTAGTATATGCGATCCCCTCAACCAAATATTGGTGGGGCGCGTCTTCGTGAATTGCATTATCTATAACTGGAGAATATGGGAGGGAGGTTCTCCTGTTATGCAAAAACCCCATAAAAGAAAGACAAATTAATCATCTCGTGAAATCGGACGCTATTAAATAACATTAACGAAAGAGAAACTTAAATATGTAAACATATTTTGCTGTAGACGTTTTTTGAACGAGTCGTACTTAAACCGGTTTTTCCAATCTCGGCAACTCCTTCCATAAGCATTGCTTGGAAACAAGTTTATGTAACGTGCCAAATGTATGGAGGCATGTACCTATGTATATAGACGTACCTATAGCGTCTATGTACTGAGACTTGAATGTATGTACGATGACATAATCGTCGGAACAAAAAAAAATCGAAATAGTATAAGGTAAATGACTGAATAACACAGTCCCTCGCAGTTTTAGACGCGTAAATCATGTGTCGTGGGAATATTCAGGATAAAAAGTTGCTTCTGTGGTAATTTAGATTAACGGCTATCTACGTGCTAAGTTTAAACCCAATCGGTTTAGTAGTTTTTCTGAGATGCGAGTTACAAACACAAGCATTGGTCAACTTCGCGTGAATCCAGATTTCGTGGGAATAACCATGATAAAAAGTTGCTTAATTGGTAATTTAGGGTTCCAGCTACGCTACCAGCTACAGGTACGTGCTAAGTTTGGACGCAATTTTTGTTTTGTAGTTTTTGTGATATCTGAGTTCTAAACACGGTCATAGGTAAACTTTCACATCTAAAATATGAGTAGGTACGAGTAAGTCGGAATCACCATATTTATTTTAAATCTAAAAAACGGCAAAGAAATGATACAAAAAAATCATAGAACCGAGAACCTGCTCTTGTTTTTAAGTTTGCTAAAGCATTATGTATCTTTATGGCTAATGAGTCGATTCCAAACGGTTATTTTTGAATACATAATCAGGTTTTTGCAAAATAAGATATTATTTGCCGCTAATTTGTTTAAAAACGATGTTTTTAGGACAAATAATTTCCAACAAGCTACAAAGAAGCTACTAATCAGCAAATATTTGTGAATTACATACCAATTCGTACCCATTATGTACCTATACTTCGTATCCAATTGTGATAGTGGTACGGAACCCTTTATGCGCGAGTGTCGCACTTGCCCCGTTTTTTTTAATTTCAGACTACGATCAGACGTTTTGCTTCTTTATATTTGACGTTTTTCTGTAGGAAGATGTGTCAAATCATAGTCTACAATTAAAAAACGAATTACAGGTGCTATTTTATGCCAACAGGTATAGTTATAATCTTCCACCGCGACCGTAACGTTCGAATAAAACGCATATTAAAATAACACATCTAACTAGACGCTCTGAACATCACGTAAACAAATAGAAAAACGGTTCCATAAACGAGGTCACAGTTAAAAACCAAATAAACTGCAGGTACCATTGTACCTTTAAACAAACGAAAATTAAAAAAATAAAATTAACTTACCGCTTTGCGCGAACAATGCTACTAGAAGCACGGGTACAATCAAGGAAAAATACGCCATTTCTTATGTAATTTTGTTAGCGAATGTACACAAATCACGAGATTATTTACGTTTTTCACGTTTTCGGGAGACGGTCGCCTCGTTTGTCAATCGGTGAGCGAATGGCGAGGGAGCGTGCGACGCAACTACGCGCTGTTCCAGTTTTCGCACTGGTGCGCGCGTACGCTTGGCGGTTTAACGCTCGCTCAAGCTGCACGTTTTTTTTGCTTACTAAACTTGTTTTGTTGTACGGGCGGATGTACAGGGTTTTGTTCATATGAACTTTGCGAAATAAATTGATTGAGTTATTGCAAAAGTAGAAAAAAAAAGTTCCTTGGTTTAAAAGAAGTTAGCGAATAAACAGACTGATAAGAACAGCGCACATGCTATTTGTATATTTTATTGTATTTTACAAATAATATATAATGTTATTTACCCTTATAGCATTTTTTTGTGTTTCAGCGCAGATACAGCCACAAAGTCAGAAGTTTTAACACATAGTACAATAATAATAAGAAACAAGTGGTCAAATAAAATAAAGTTTTAAATATTTTCTTTATTTTAGCTTAGAATCGCGTTTTATTTTCGCAATTTCCAAACTCTCCAGGAGTGCTTCTTTTTCACTGGTAAATTTAACATCTCGCAAACCTCTGAAAAAATATATTATTTATTTGTAACTTGCCAGTCCCTGTTAACTTATTTACGGTTAAAAACGTGATCCTTTTTTGAAGCAAGTTAAAAATGAATACAATCATTATTTATCATTAGCATTACCCACCTATCCTTTACTATTTAGATGGGTAGTAATTAATGTTTTTCTAATGCTTATAATAAGTTTTTATTACATTACAAGATCATCATAATTAAACACTGAGCGTTGTTATGAGCTTGTGCGAAAGGGCATTCAGTGCTAGGCGCGGCTTTTGGCGCGAACGCTGTAGTAGGGGCCTGCCTAGTGAGTACAACATGGTACAACCACGATTGTAACAAAGATGATCGAACTTTATAGAAATCATTATTGGAAAACTATACCTACACTAAACAAAATAAATAAATTCTGTGAACAACATAGCGCCCTCTAGCCCCCTGGTAAGCTACTAAGCTTGTGTTACGGTGACTAGACAACGGATATAATGGCTTACTTATATTTATTATTCCTATGTAAACACATACATATTATAGATCTCTATCTATAATATGTATGTAACAAAGATGACCAAACTTCATAGAAATCACTATTTGAAAACTATACCTACCTACTGAACTTATACCTTGCATGTTTTAAGAGGATAGTCTCTATTCTCTTTCTCCATACAAACGTAGTTTAAATTTTCCTCCCTGGATAAAGACATTAGAGCAAATATGTTTATGCCATAAAACCTATATCTATCATGCATGATTCATGACAATGCATCTCCCTTTTTTTTTCTAATTAAAATAATAATAAAAATTTTAAAAATAATAAAATTTAAAAAATAAAAAGGTAGATGCATAGTCATGCATGACAGATATAAGTTTTATGGCATAAACATATTTGCTCTAATGTCTTTATCCAGGGAGGAAAATTTAAACTACGTTTGTATGGAGAAAGAGAATGGAGACGATCCTCGACGACCTGGTTTAAACCATGATTTACTATGACTAAATCATGGTTTAATGGTCTGGCACTTTTAAAACTCACTTTATAATAGCAAGGATAATGCTAGTAAGGATTATTATAGTATAGATTATTGTTCCAGTTCCACTATAGTTCTAAAATATGCGTCAATGTGGATTACTAATCACTGCAAAAAGAAAAAAATAAACCCATCAGTTTCTTGCGTGACCTTTCCATTTCCCACGAGTTTCGAAGATACTAGATTACTGACGATTTAAAACGATTATATTATTATGTGAATTATCTAATTGAATAAACTAAGTTGTATTGAGTTATATTGATTTTGAGTTTTTGAGGGACAAAATAATATTGTCATTGCATATAGCGTCATTAATTATGTAGTGTACTTATATTTAAGTATAGGTACATAAATAGCGTTTGTTAAATAGGAATATTTCTACTTAGTACGGAAAATATAAAAACTTAATAATTCGTTTAATATGAATAAAACCATTGCCTGATGTGGTTTTTGAGCAACGTTACCAAACTTGTTGAAAGTCACGTCACGGCTTACTGTTCAAATTTTGCCTAGACATTGCCAATACTGCAAACGCTCATCTATCGTGTGTAAAAACTCAAAAACTACTGTGCCGATTTCAAAAATTCTTTCGCCATTAGAAAGCTAGGTACAATCACCCCGAGTAACTTACTTTTGATCCCGATATTCCCACGAGATCGGGACTTACGCGGGTGAAACCGCGGGACTCTGATAGTATATTATACTTTTCTTATGTAAATTCGTCATACATATGATACATAGAAAATACCCAGACCTAATGGTCAGGGTCTGGTTTGTTTCTACGAACAAGTATTTACGCTTATTTTTAAGTAAATACTTGAATTTAATATAGTTACTTATTCACTTATACATCGTTCTCAGCTTTGAATTAGGATTTTTATTTAAAAATAAATAAATAAAAATTTGAATTTAAATAAATACTTGTATCCAGCGGGTATCAAATCCGCAACGGATGCCTTAAAAACCTCTTTCTACCCCTTTTATTAACCGACTTCAAACAAAGAGGAGGAGTTTAACTTAACTAGGTAGATGCAGATTGTATGTAGTTTAGCTGCCCGATTTCAGCTTACATAACAGATAAGTCGGTTGCACTGTATGTAGGTTAGTTTTGTCCTTTTTTTGAAGTTGAGTTTTGTCCATTTTGATTTTTTGGTGTTAAATAGGTTGCAAAAACTAGCTCAACTTTAAAAATTAAAAAAATAACGAATGTATGAATTTTTTAATTGTTTTATAATTATCATTTATTTTATTACATTATCAAAAACAGGACTTTATTGATAAAATATTGTTCTTACCTAATTAGATAAAAATAAAGATAAAATATTTGTCTGTCTGTGTATCTACTCTTTGTCCAGTAATGAATTAAGTTAGATGTACTTAAGTAGCTATAAGTACCTACCTACCTGATTTACGTAACTCACGACCGACTGGTTTATTAACTTCTGTACTATAGGTAATGCAGTTTCTCATTTGGTCATGCTAAGTTATTTAGTAGGGAGTTAAATCATTTTTAGGGTTCCGTAGCCAACTGGTAAAAACTTGAACATGAAGATTCAAAGTTAACAGACATAGACAAACGTTACATAAACTTAGTCATCGTTTCTAAGTAAGGGGGTTAATGATTAACTATGAGCTATTAACTTCGAAATAGCGAAATTATTCGAAATAAGAGAATCTTCTTCGTGAAGATAAATTTATAAAAAAACGTCGTATGGTACATGTGAGTAGGTGATGATTATATCTACTACCTACCTCGAATGTCTCCGCAATATCCTTAATATCCCATTGGTCGGATCGTGTGCGCAATACAGAAGAATTGAGACCAGCCAATGTAGGTGGCATTGAGTCGTATCTCATCAGAAGACAGCTTCGTTGGCGCGGCCATTTTTCGCGAATGTCGGAAGAGAGAGTGGCGAAGCGCATCTTTTATTCTGAGTTGAAGGAGGGCAACCGTAAGCATGCCGGACAACTCCTGAGATTTAAGGATGTGCTGAAGCGCCACATGAAGAGATGTGACGTAGAACTCTCGGTGGGAGGATTTAGCATCTAACCGTGGAGAGTGGAGGTCACTTGTGAAAGCCAAAGTCTCTGACTTTGAAGCGCGCCGACTTTCCGAGCTAGATGCCAAGCGCGATGAATTGGTAGCCGGACACCAGCGGCTATCAACTATATCTTCTTTCTTATATATAAAATTTCCATGTCACAATGTTAGTTACCGTACTCCTCCGAAACGGCGCGACCGATTTTTACCAAATTTTATATGCGTATTCACTAGGTCTGAGAATCGGCTACTATCTAGAATTTATAAGGCAAAACAAAGTTTGCCGTGTCAGCTAGTAATTTTATAAATGGTGTTCTGACATGTCACAGTGTGCGCGTATCTTTACCAACAAGATTGGATACGTGAGCCATGTCAGAGCCCACGAACGACGACGCTAATAGGGAGTCGAAGTGGTCGCCGTGGCCGAAATCAGTCTGGAGGATTATTTTTTACTCCTACTCCTTAGTCCTGAGAAAGCTCAGCTTTCTTACCTTCGACTTTGATCTAAATTCCGCCTTAGCTGTAATCACGTTACACACTTCTAACATAATGCACTGTTATCAAAAAGATTAAAACACGTAACCGCGTATTTGTAACAATATAATTTATAAAACGAAAACTGTGTTAAGCGGCCTCATTGTTCTTTATTGTTGAATTTTTGTGAAACCTTATCAATGCACGTGTATCTGATTATTTTATTTTTAAATTACCCCGTCCACGGGTCAGTACCTAGTAGCTATTTATTTTCTTAATCTCTGACGTCTATTTTTACATATGTCATTATCTATTAACAAAAAAAACCGCCAAATTCCGAAAAATAAAGCCTAATTCAATCAATTGATCTTACCCCTACTTATAAAAGTTAAAAACGATGACTAAGTTTGTGTAACGTTTGTCACTCTGTTAATATTGAAACTTTATGCCACCACAGTAAAAGACAAACGTTACAGCAACTTAGTCATCGTTTATAAGTAAGGGGTTATGTTAAATCAATTTTGTGTACAGGCACAGAATAAATAATAGTACTACGTACAGAAGCTGCACCGCTTTGATCTTGAAGAAAGCCGCCATTTTAATAGCCTACAAAATTTCCGACGCACCTGGTTCATTCGAAATCGCGCCTTACTACTTAGCTCATAAGAGCGCAATTCCTTTGTGTTCAGAATTTACCTACGCCACAGTTTAAGCGTTAGGGTTGTACCATAGAGTGTAGGTATCTTCTTCTTCTTCTTCTAATATATAAAATTTCCATGTCACAGTGTTAGTTACCGTACTCTTCCGAAACGGACGAACCGATCTCCACCAAACTCCACATACGCATTCAGTAGGTCTGATAATCGGCTACTATCTATTATTTATAAGGCAAAACAACGTTTGCCGGGTCAGCTATAATAATATAATAGTTGAGTTGTACATTAAGTAAAGTAAAATAAATAACAACACCATTTTAAGAAAATCATTTATTGTATTTACAATTGTTTAACTTTAATATAGTGTTGTATGTATTTCTTACCATCTCTAAAGTACCCATTATTAAACTTTAATGTTGCAAAAATTCGAAATCGAACAAACAATTTTACGTAACGTACAACGTGCGCGCGCTTCGCTTGCGACAACCGCACTGAACTTGGATCGCCGGCGCGGCGGTCCGAGAGGCGGTAGGTAATTATAGCGCGCAAGTACATGGAGTGATGGAGGCCTGGTACAGGCATTAAATACATAATTGTATACAGGAGGGTTACTGCGGTTCGTTTCGATACGACATCAATACTGTCATACGATGATGGTACTGTCACATTCTGATAGTAGGGTGACAGTAGAATCATTGTTATGACAGTATCGTTGTCGTATCGAAACGAACCGAAGTAACCCTCCAGTACCTACAGTTCTAACCACATTTCCTAATCAGAATCTGCATAGACGCAGCACACATCGAAAGAAAATGTACCTAGTTAAAGTTTTACTCTACCTAAATGCATCAAAATTATTTGCTCTGATTGTTGCTTTTCGCCTGTCTATGGCAGCTTGAGTTTGTTTTATGGTGACCAGACAACATACAAATATACATACACTAGCTGACCCGGCAAACGTTGTTTTGGCTTATAAATTATAGACAGTAGCCGATTCTCAGACCTACTGAATACGTATACAAAATCTCATAAAAATCGGTCAAGCCGTTTCGGAGGAGTACGGTAACTAACACTGTGACACGGAAATTTTATATATTAGAATATACAATAAGAAGTTCATTGGCCTATCTGCACTTGCTGATCTTGAATTTTCGTGCGGGTTAAGCAACGCTTGGCGCATCACAATGGACAATTATTTTCAATGTAATCTTATAACATCCTTTTACATGTGGTTTACGGAATAAATTATTTATGACGTTACTTGGATGAGTGTCAGATTTGTGTGACAAAAGATCACTTTCTCGAGCTCTTCCTCCTCCGTTGGTCTCGGTTGTTATCTCTGATAGCAGTCGTTAGGTCAAGTTACGCAGCGTCCTACGTGGGCGATCGGATGCGAACGCGATCCGATCCGGTGCGGTGCGGAAACAAGGAACAGTCGAGAATCGCGCCGCAACGCAGCTTACGTGCGTTTGGTCACGTAGGACACTTCAATGGCTATCGACTGTTTGTTCTTTCCGCACCGCACCGGATCGGATCGCTTCGCAATCGCGTTCGCATCCAATCGTCCACGTAGTACGCTGCATTAGAGGCCTTAGGGCCTGAAAACTAAAAACTGAAAATTTTCTAAACTTGAATACTCTAACACTAGGTGAGTCACACCACTACACGAAAATAAGAAGATAAACATTTACTTATACTCTTGAATTTTCTTAACGAATTTCTGCCTTGAATTTTCCTATCAAGAATGGTAATATTTCTTTTTAACCCTACTACCATGATATAGTCCATAGACTTAACTATTTTTAAAACACAGACTGAAGTTAATTGTGTTTTTCTAAGAATTCCATTCCTTTCGTATTAAACGAGAATTCCTTGTTCTCTTGTCCCAATTATAAGGTGGCTTAGAATAGATGTGACAATCTTATTTATAAATATTTCGTGTTTTATATTAAGAGTATTCGTCTAATCTATTAAAACAAAGCTACTTACCGTAGGTATCTCTTGTATTTCTAAATGGCAAAGGAAAGTTAATAGAGATACCTACTTATACTTAGTTTTGTAATTACAGACTATAGGTAGGTATATGATTTGACGTTTTGTTTTTTGTAGGTATTGAATTTTTTTTTGCTCAGGAAGACAGACATGACGAATCTATAAGGGTTCCGTGTTTTTGCCATTTGGCTACGGAACCCTTAAAAATGACTGAAATTACTCTGCGAAGACGTGATAAGCCGCCTTAATCAAGATATCAAGATATATTTATGGATAAAGGAGTGATCTACTCCTTTACCCATTAATGTTTAAGTCTGTTATCAAAGTAAGTAGAAAGTCCCAGTGTTGATAAAAAAACTTTGATATTGAATTGATATTGTGCCTACTCAAAATCGACTTTACCACTTTCCTTTAACTCAGTTGAGTTGGCTAAATCGAAAACTGTAGACAACGGAAACATAGGTAGGTACATATTCTAAAATTCGCCACTCGAGGAGGAGGCGAAACGTCACATCGATGAATGGTGCTGTCGGGGAATCTCTCACAAATGAACCCTTGTACCGGCGATCAGTCCAAAGGGGAAACGACTGTCGGAGAACGGTGGGACTTTCGCGAGTTTTAACTTGCCCGTGAGTGAATTTTTGAAGGTATCGCCGGCAGATTGTATACTTTGAACAGGGCTCCCGGCTCCTACCTAAACGTCAGCGGGTGCGGGGTATCGTTCGACGCCGGAGTGTTGGGGGTTGGTTAGTAGAGTGCGTTTCATCTTTAAATTCCTATGCCGTCGTGTTGGTAGCAAAACAAAAAAGTGCAAAATACAAGAAATTTTATGTGCTGCCTTGGATTAAGGGAGATTTGTATATAAAGAATGAATGAACGAATCTTCCTGTTTTCAAGGTTTAGGGTATAGCACATTCAAGATATTAAGGCAAGACTTTTTTGTTTTGCTACCAACATAACGGCATAGGAATTTAAAGATGAAACGCACTATAGCCAAGTCACCCAGCAATTGAAAGTAGATGACTTTATAAGAAGGCAAGAAGGTTTGATGCTAGAGTAGTTCTGGAACGATTTTCTACACCTACGCGGCTAAATAACATATTTTTAGTGACGAGACTTATTTTCATGTCGGAGGGTACGTTAATACCTAAACAGAACATGCATTGGACAGTGGACATTGGACAGAAAAGTTATTGGAGTGCGATCACTCCAAAAAAAATGGATGAAAGTCGTCTTCACAGCTCAAAGACCACTGTGTAAGCGCATTTTCGCCAACATGAAAGAAAGATTGCAAGAATGTTTGAGGTTAGAAGGACGCCATTTAAATGGAGTAATTTTTAGAGCTAAAAATCCGCATTTTGTTTTTCTTTAGAATTTGGTATTTTGAAGTGTAAAATCTGCCGGCGGACATCCTTTATTTTTCCTTTAAAATATTTCTACTACGTACTTTTATGGCGAAAGTACGTAAACCTTCAGTAGCGGTACAATGAACAAGGCACAGAAAGCAATTGTTTTCGGGACGGAGTATATCTTTGTGTTAGAATTACACAAATCGCCTTTACATTCTGTGCAATTGTGTATAGCGATACCCTTTTCGCCGCTGCCGTAGGCTTCATTTATTTCTGCGCATGACCCTTTTTCGGAAACACAGCCTCTAACGACCCAATAGTTTTTAGCATCTGAAATAAAATCAGTTAAACATTATGTTGAAATGTCAGCTACCCGATTTTTAAAGATTTTTCCTCAAATACAAAATACATTTATTGATAATAATTATGTTATCTTCATGTCAATTAAATCTGTGTGCCCTGTGTCAAATGATACAACTAAAAAATAACAACTTTTCAGGAGAGCAAAAAAAGGAGTGTTATATCCCGGCGCTCTATATCGTGAGCCATCGTCCAAGCGAAGTCGCTGCCGCTCCGACTGCCGCTAACATAATTGGAGAGTAAATATTTAGTACTCTTTAATTCATTACAAACATACACACATAAATTCAAATCTTTCGTCTTTATATTATTAGTGTAGATTAGTGTAGATACTTTAGACTCACCTATAGCTTGGACGAATAATACACATTTCTGGTCTTTATTGTGATTGTCGATTGAGCAAACTTTATTCGGTGTGTTGTTTGTATTTGTAACGGAATAACAATCAACGCACGAGTAGCATTTTATCGGGGCATTACCTCGCCTTGTTATCCCCTTAGGCAGAACTGATCCTTGAAAAATATTTAAGGATAGTGAATCTTTGGTTAAATCTTATTAAATGTGTGAAATTTGGTATCTACATCGCGAAAAAAGAAGAAAATTGTAATTAAATATGTAGATTTTACTTCTGCTTTAGCGATGTGACCACTTCATATTGACGGGCATTATAAGTATTACATAAGTGTGTTTCAAAATAATATCATAAACTGCACGCTTTATCTACATAATTGTTATAAATAAAATAAAAAAAATACGACATTGAAAGTCAACAAATTGGTAAAAATAAAAAAATAAAAAATAAAATATTCCGCATTTCAGCTTAGCTTAGTTAGCTTAGCTTATAGATGATGATGATCTCACTGCTACTGCTATTGTTCGTGTAGAGAAAATGATGCAACTGAAGACTTTGAGAAGTCTTCAGTTGCATCATTTTCTCTAGAGGATCTCTCGCGTTGTACGCGTATATCTCTTGTAACGTCTTGGCTCCCTGGTACATATCTCCAGGAGTTAAAGACTGTGGTTATAGCTAGCTAAGCTAGCTATAACCACAGTCAATATTGTCAGTTATTTTGGTATTGCGTGGAAAAGTCTTCTCAATCGACTTCATGATCTGTATTGACTATATAGGGTGGTCCAACTAGTGACGTCAATAAACTTTTTTTAGATTCCTCACACCTGGGGGTATCCGAAAATACCCCATGTATGTTCTGCGATTTTTTGTAGTTTAGGAGTTATGGCCTTTTTTCTCATTTTCTACTAAAATGCGACCACTGAGACCTATTTGGTTATACTAACTGCAATAATTTAGATAATTGGCTGATTTCTTTTCAAATGTAGAGCTGAATAATAGGGCCATGTTACCTGTTATAAAAATAAGGCGTAACACATAACCTAACCAAACTGTTACAAATAAAAAAGTATTTCATAAAGAGAGTGTAGACAAAACGATATAAACACTTTAAAGAGCAATTAAAAGAAAAACTCGCCTATTATTTTTTTTTTCAAACTAACTTCAAAAACTTCCTTACTTCATTAGCTATCTACCCTATCATTTTTATTGGTCTATCATTACAGGATCATAGCAAAAATTTTATTTAAAAATTCTTTTGTCGAAAATTCTCTAAAAAAAGTTTATTGACGTCACTAGTTGGACCACCCTGTATATACAGTTGCTTATAGAATCAAATCTAAAAATTAATTGAGACGACATAAAAGATTCGCAACAGCTGGATATGGAACCCAGCTGATTGTTCTCCGAAATCTGGAGCTAAGCAGATGGTGGCTACTGGCTACCTTGTTAAAATATAAAAACTGGTTTACCTCGGGTCAGTGGCAGAACTCACAATTTTCAAAGTCAATTACTGACTTGGTCGAAATTCTATGGCACTGACTTCTTATGACTTATGACACAGATTAATTCATGTATTTATTAATCACTAAAAAATATATTACAAGGATCCTCCCATGACAGGATTCGAACCTGTGCCCCTCGCTTGCCGGGTGAGTGCGCTACCACTGCGCCACACGGGAACCCACGTGTCATGGCGAATTTATGATTATGATCTCTTACTTGTTTTTGTTTACCGACTAAGGCTCGGTTTGAACGCCATCTACCAGAACAGTTTTACAACTATTGACTGGTTCGGATGGTTAACTTTACAGTTAACGCATCCGACATGAGATGTCGTTCTTTCTCCTATTTAATATTCCTTATGTTTTTATTGCTCAAGGCATTTTTACTTGAAATATTTTACAAGGAGAAATACATCATCAAAAATCCTCCCATGACAGGATTCGAACCTGTGCCCCTCGCTTGCCGGGCGAGTGCGCTACCACTGCGCCACACGGGAACCCACGTGTCATGGCGAATTTATGATTATGATCTCTTACTTGTTTTTGTTTACCGACTAAGGCTCGGTTTGAAAAAAATGCCTTGAGCAATAAAAACATAAGGAATATCACTAAAAAATACTTACTTGTGTCATTGTTTTCCTGAGCCGAAATACTGATTAAAATAAAAACTAGAAATATTAAAAGACGATACATATTTCTAGGTCTGCTGTTTATCAGAGTCTTTCCAACAATAAGTTTAAGTTTATTTATATGACTAAGTTTTATCAACTTGATCAATGATTGTTTCGCACCGTTAGTTCTTTTGTTTCAAATCAGAGCTATATCAAAGTTAACTTGTTCAAAAATGCAATGTCAAAATACTCTAGTATGATTGTATTTTTATCTTAAACATTAATCATATTTGAGCACTTTAACTTTTTAATCAATTTAGGTTTATTCCTGGATTCCAGGTCGCACTTCGCCAACTAAGCTAAAAATACCGACTTACACGTAAGAACTTGTACACGATCTTCGTAGATCTGGACAAGGCATACGATAGAGTTCCCCGGGAAGTTCTATCTATAGTACCCAGTCTGGAACTTCAGCGGAGTTACTTGCTGCACTTCGATTGCCTAAGATGATGTATCACTACCAGTCTCCTCTGATTTCTGGTACTTCGCCTCTCTTGTACAGAATGATAATAATTAAAGCAAGATAATAGATGCGGAATGGATAAAATAGGGTCAGGTCCTAAAACTGAAAGGGAAAATCTAACCTGTGGGAAAACTGTGGTGGTGAGCATAGTTTGGGCCAACGTGAAGAAGGAAACTGCATGTCACAGAGATGCATATGTTGAGATAGATGACATGTATGGTGTTACAGGAAAGAATAGAATTAGGAATGAGTATGGAAGAGGAACTATGAATGTAGCGGCCATTATAGACCTAGTTTAAAATAAAAGGTATTTTTTAAAGTAATAATAAGTAGGTAAGGAAATAGTATAATATTTATTAAAACGAAATACATACATCTACTTAAATTATTATTATGATATTGACGGCGCGGTTACTTATCGATATTTTAACCATTTTAAGTTCGTATACCTACATTACTTCTTACTTACGGGTCATCATCTTATTGAGGTATCCATACCTTACAAATAAACAAATATGAACTCGTCAATCACTGGGCATAACCACTGTGTCAAAGATGCTATTTATTAATGTTGTTCGTTAAATATCTATACTTAATGAGTGAGAGCCTTAATTTCCGCAAAATTATGAAGTTATACATAAACCTGATAATAAGTAAAAAAATCTGAACCCGAAACAGCATAGGTACATGTAAGAAATTCCTCTTTATAATTTACTAACTGCGCCATGCGGTTTCACCCGCGTAAGTCCCGATCCCTCGGGAATATCGGGATAAAAAGTAACCTATGTGTTATTCTATGTCTCCAGCTATGTATATTACCAGTTTCATCGCAATCGGTTCAGTAGTTTTTGCGTGAAAGAGTAACAAAGTCACATACATACATACAAACTTTCGCGTTATAGGTTTAAAATGTAGAAGTGTGTAGTGAAGATAACACGAGACCAGAATGCTAGACTATACCTCGTTTTTGGCACAGAAGATCAACTACAGCTTCTTTTTCACAATGTAAAATAAGTAAAACAGTGCGGTCAAGTGCGAGTCTCGCACACGAAGGGTTCCGTACCACTATCACAATTGAGTACGGAACCCTAAAATGAACACTGGACCAACCAACTTGTGAACGCAACCCGAACGCTACGATTTATTTAACCATTAGCGCTTGTCTTTCTCCAGTCTTACTAGATGGCGCTAGTTGTCAAAATACATCGCGGTATCGTTGCGTTTTTCTGTCCCTTAATCAAATTAAACGGGTCCCTTTACTACCCTTTGGGTAAGGAACCTTTAAAACGAAGCATTCCACTATCACGTGACATAACATAATAATATGTCGCAGTCACATTAATTAATGAGAGACGGAAATTGCTTTAAGAACAATTGTTCACTCATAAGCGATTCGGTGGAGTCATGACATCATCCGAGTACCGCCTATACAGTTCATTATTTCAGACAGATTGACTTTAGACGTCATCCTATATAGGCGCAGGCACTCGGTGAAAGCGTTACGAAACTGCTTCTCCGTTTCTATACCTGATAGACTATTTATAGCATTCCTTTACCTCCTGACTACTGTTGACTACGTATTTCTACTGCGCGAAAACCGTTCTATCAACCGAAGTTCTGCCAGGCAGTGATACTCTAGACATGGGTTATCTATAGTTAAGTTTTTAGTTAAGCAAGATATTGTTATGTATTATGTATAAATAAGTACCTACACTTATATTTTTCATTTCTCAGGTTATTTTAAAATGTGTATGATTTTTTTATGTTTCATTAAAAACAGAAGATTATTTCTACATATTAAACTATCGTAAATAAGATGCAATCACTTGGACCAGCAACAATAGGACGACAGTACTGATACCGATGGTTCTCTTATTTGAAGAGTTACAACGTGCGGAAAAGCAAAGGTTACATTCTCTAATAGTCACATTTTCTTTACCGATCGCTTCTGCACATCTTACTGCAGGATCAATTGCAAACGTCGAACATCCTCGAACTGTATGTTCTTTACCATTTTCTGAAACAAATGATAGTACCAAAATGGTGATTTCCTAAACTTTTGAATTTCCATAGTGATGAATTTTCCAAAATATTAATTTACCAATAAGGTTTCCCAGTATCGATCCCTGGCCTTAGGGCGACATGAAAACTCTAACACCAGGTGAGACACACCACTATACGAAAAGAAGAAGAAGTATCGATGTACTGGAAAACACACATAGAGGAATTCTTTTTTCAACCTCTGAAAGATTCTGCATGCAACCTTCGCAAAGCTCAGGTTTCAATACAAGTACCTACTCGCGCCAAAAACCAAATTTGTAGCCTTGCTTAGCAAATAACTATAATTTTGTAGGTTCTCACCTATGTATCTTGAGAAGACGCATCGTATATCGTTCTCTGAATTTTTGGCTTCTCTTATAGCACGAATAAAACGCTCACGTGGGTATGATCTAGGATTTTCGACCATCTGCAAAGACAAAGATTAATATTAATATTGGTATTGAGGCCCCATGATGATGTGTGGTTTTGGAACGCGCCCTCCGATTAGAAGATACTCATGGCCCATGAGTATTTTGGGTTTAATAACCCCTAGATTTAAGATGTTTCAAAATGATCATATATTTGCGTCTAATTTATTGGTTGTAATTCTTGTAGATCCTATATTCTATCTGGGACGGTAATATAAGCCAAAGGGGGCTGTTCTAGACGACTAGGCAAACAACTTTTGTACTACGAATTTTGGAAAAAGGTTTTTTTTTTCGATTAGTTTTGACTGAAAAACAGGATGTATTTTAAATACGGGCAATTATTCATACTCATATTTATTTCATAAACATGGGTTACATAAGTTGGTAATAAAATAAAATAGCCAAGTTTCGCCTAACGGCATATGAAAACAGAATGTTGTCTTATTGCTTAGATAGTAGCAGTTAAAATCAAATAAAAGGCCAATTTAAAGTTCTTAAGTCCAACTTCTCCTTAACTGGACCTTTCGCTCCAGCGTACCACGCTAAAAGTTTTTCGCCACAACGACCATTCGCTACAACGTCTTTCGCAACTACGTACGGGACCCGGACCCTTTTAATGTTTACTATAAAAGTAAACATTCAATTTATCATCTTCGTAAAATTGAGGTAATATACTTAATTTTTTTAATAATTTAAACTAATTTTGTTACCTTGACTCCGAATAATGGGTTTACTGGAACTTCATGTTCTTCCGGCGGTGATCCTTCCGTCGTTGTTTCTTCCGTCGTTGGTTCTTCCGTCGGTTCTTGTGGTTCTTCCGTCGGTTCTTGTGGTTCTTCCGTCGGTTCTTGTGGTTCTTCCGTCGGTTCTTCCGTCGTTGGTTCTTCCGTCGGTTCTTCCGTCGTTGTTTCTTCCGTCGTTGGTTCTTCCGTCGGTTCTTCCGTCGTTGTTTCTTCCGTCGTTGGTTCTTCCGTCGGTTCTTCCGTCGTTGTTTCTTCCGTCGTTGGTTCTTCCGTCGGTTCTTCCGTCGGTGGTTCTTCCGTCGGTTCTTCCGTCGGTGGTTCTTCCGTCGGTTCTTCCGTCGGTGGTTCTTCCGTCGGTTCTTCCGTCGTTGGTTCTTCCGTCGGTTCTTCCGTCGGTGGTTCTTCCGTCGGTTCTTCCGTCGGTGGTTCTTCCGTCGGTTCTTCCGTCGCTGGTTCTTCCGTCGGTTCTTCCGTCGGTTCTTCCGTCGGTGGTTCTTCCGTCGGTGGTGATATTGGTTCTTCCGTCGATGGTGAAGGAGGTGGTCCTGTCACTGTGCATTCTTGTACATCCTCTTCGGTAGGTGTTTCGCAGTCTCGACAAACGTAGCATTCTAGTGCGTTAGCTAAGAGAATAAAATAAGAAAATGAGTTTAATTGTGTATCTTATCTAATTTACCTGTTGTACTCGTATGGACCATGAGGTGGTCCGAGCAAACGATGGACCACCTCATGGTCTGCTCCATGTGTCCCACTAGTTGTTCGATGGAGGACCTGTATACAGCTACAGATAACGCTGTATCAGTCGCCAAGTTTTGGGCAAAGTGCATTTGAAATTGAGTCTTTGACACGAAGAAGAAGAAGAAGACTCGTATGGATATATTAAAAATCATTCTGAACCTTATGTATAGCTCGCCCATAGTCAACTTTTAATCCTATTCGAATTGATCGCTGTTTTGAAGGCTAATTTTTGGTTGCCGCCTAAACGGCGATTAATTCCTCGCCGAAATTGTAAAGGCTACTAAGCTGCTAAGCTAAATTTTCTCCAAGTAATTAATTAACATGCGCTTTGTGCAGGCATTGCAGAGACAACATTATGACATAGTAGAGGGATGAGGGAAGATAATAGAGGAGGTGATGGAGGGGCAGGGAGAGAGTGTTAGAATGCGCGGTATTCCCGAAACAGCCTGTACAAGAATTAAACATTTAACACCCCTAGAAATGTATGTATAGCGATCCACGAGTACGAAATAACTAGAACGTTAAAAAATTGTTACGTTACGAGTGAATAGGTACATAATAGATATTATTTAATAACATATGATAAACTATCTTTACCATACACCGTAAAATGTTATACATGATTTGGCAGATTGCTTAAATTACGACGAAATTACATATTATGGTTATCGTCAAATGAAATTGAATATAAATTATTTTACGCCCGGGTTTACCAGCGTTGCATGTACCCGTTCCCGAGGTACTACCGGGATGACAGGTATCATGTGTCTAACAGCCAAACACAGAAACACCAGTTAAAATTTGAAGGGTACTTAAATAATTGAGCAGCTTGTAACTTCAAAATTAGTATGGGATTTTTTTAGTTTGGGAGCTGCTTAAATGTTTAAGTAGAACTCTAATTTTGAGTAGCGTTTCTGTATTCGACCGTTAAAGTCTTAACCCATTAACCCCCGTATTCATAGACAAGTCAAGTAATGACTTTTGCTAAGTAATGCATTTGTCGCACTTGTCAGTGGTTAGTAAAATCTCATTTTTCTTTTTTAATCGCGTATTTATTACTTTTGCATTGTTTCGAGTTTTACAGGATAGTCAATCCTCTTCTTTTGGATTGTAAATCCTGAAGAAGACGTACGAATAAAATTTACCTAGGTACATAAAATCAACAATTTAAACTTTAAGTATTATTATTATTATGTAAGAACCCAATTAGAATTAGAAATATTGCTATACAGTTATTTACAAACAATCAATTTTTTAGTTCCAATTAAAATCGATTTGTAAGTTATCAGTTGTCATTTTTAATTTAAATTTTCATTATTTAGCGACCAAATGTTTTAATTTTCATGCTCGTGAGCATGAGAAATATTCGCTCTAAAACTAATTTACAATAATAACTACCGCGACTGACCGACTATCGCGAAAATAGAAGAAAAATTTACATAGATTACTTCAGCCGCCCACGTCAACGTCCATTCCGAGGAATGCGCCTTTCCCTCAATCTAGGAAGTGCCTGTTGCTATTTTAATAACTGTAGATAGGTACCTACCTATCGGAAAATATTATATATCGCATCAGATTATTGTCAGTAAGGTGCATGATAATCTGACTCGCTTAATCCAAGATAGGTAGGTACACGTTTAGGTACGAATGTAAAACAATTTCAAAATTAACATTATTTTAATACACGTGCCATTTTTTGCCTATCGGTGATTTTTCAGCTTAGTACAGCGACTTTGAAACCCAATTAGAATAGAAGTACTAACTAAAACCACCAACTGGTTTTAGTTAGTACTTCTATTTAAAAAAGTTAAATAAAACCTACCTACCTATAATATTTCTAATATATGATATTAAATATTTTAACAAGGAGAAATGCATCACCAAAAATTCTTCTGTGACAGGATTCGAACTTGTGCTCCTCGATTGCCGAGCGAGTGTGCTAACCACTGCGCCAGACAGGAACCCACGTGACACGGCGAATTGAAGATTATGTTTCGTTCCTTTTTGCGTTAATTTGCTATGTCACGTGGGTTCCCGTCACAAGATACTTCGAAGTGGTATGAATATCGTAGGATAATTTGATGAACAGGATTTTCGCAAAAATCCTAGGGATTTTCCAAAAAACACGGATAATTCAATAATAATCGTTGGCTGTCCTGAACTAAGCGCACGGATTGGTCGATCGGGACACCCAAAACAACATCTTCTCTGATTGGTTGGTGACTTGACGTCTCTTTGTAAACCCAGTGAAACAAAACTGAGCTCCCCGACTAGTATAGGTTAGGTTAATGTTAGAACATGATTACATGCGCCTAATACTATAAACAATGTAATAAAAGCTGGTAATACCACCGAGTTAAAACTATGAACCAATTACAATAAGCCAATCGGAGGTAAGGAGAAGAGAAATATCTAATTAAATGTGTTTTTGCAAAATGCCTAGGATTTTCGCAAAGAAAATATATATCAATTTTGGAGCAAATTGAAAACTGATTTATTTTGAGTGGTGAAACGACACAACATGATAAAGACACGTTCATTAAAAATGTCATTTTCTTGTGACATTTATATCATGTTTTCTAATGAAAAACAATAATTAAAAATAAATACGAATTACTCACTGTTTTGATTTGTATAAAAACCAATTAGAAGAAATATCACTAAACCCTTTGTGAACATTTTTGATTAAATTAAATTATCAAATACGGATTGTCAATGAAAATAATTAACGAAACTTGATAGGCGATAATGTCTGTTTACTTTGCACTCCGTAGCGCTACTATTAGTCCTACAGTTTCAGCTTTTTGTTAGTTATTTTATACAGTACCTAACGTATTATCTGATGTTGATAATAATACCAATCATTTGTCGATATATTGTACAGAGTACCTACCTTGTAAATTGACGACAAAAGGGGATTCCTTCTGAAGATTTATGGTACCATTGCACTTGGGTTTGATTAAGATTTAGAATGATGTGGTAAATAGAGATGCCTAAAGGAATTTCCTTTAAAATTTTAAGTAGGTACCCACTACCTTCTTACATCGACAGCATGTTTGTAAATACCTACTTGGTAGGTACGCTCACCAGATGGTCACTCAGTAATTAACTAATTAGGTACTGCGCTTGTGGTGCGAGATGTAGGTAGCACGAATTCTTAGAAGATACCTCTTGACTTGTTAAGTTATTTGTGAAGGTAGGAAGATGAGTCTGGAGTTCCTGGATAACGCATTCCTTACTGGCCCCACCGGCTTTAACGTATAATGTTTTTCATACAGAAGAATGTGAAGAAATTTGTGGTCTTCTTCTTCGTGTCAACTGCGTCAAATGCCCTACAAAGTCTCGGCCCAAAACTTGGCGACCGCTACTGCCTTGTCGGTGGCGCTGTTGAGGTCGGCTGCAGAACAGGTAACAGGACACAGGGGGCAAACCACGAACAGGACACAGAGGGCAAATCTGTATGCCTCTAGGATCTTATTTTAGGGGCAAATTTTGATTTTCTAATTGTCCTTTTTCTCGTTTGAACACAACCTCAGTTGATAGTAAGTGGCGATACGTTCACAATAATTATGTGCCTTTTGCCAGAATTAGATAGGTAATATGAGACAATAAAGGGGACCGCCAAGTTACGGCCCACAGTGAACAAACTTTTTGAAACGACAGAAATCATCGTATGATTTAAATAGTTCTGATGTATTTTTGCTACATCAGTAAATAAGACGTTTAAATGAAACCAAAATAATAAGTACATTTACGATTTGCTGTCGTTTTTTGGCCATTGTTTTACACAGCTTCCGGTTTTCTGTGTAGCCATTCTTCATTTGTCGGTAGTTTGTCGATTACAAAAATCGATACCTCTGTTGATTGTAAAAAAAACGAAAATCGATTAAGTATTTTATGTTATAAAAAGGGTACTTTTAACCGACTCAAAAAAGGAGAAAGCTATCTATTCGCCAGTACTAAAATATATTTAAGTATATTTGATCAAAAACAATTACCTACGATGAAGTCGTTTAAAAATCAGTGCATAAACAAAGATGATAAATCACCGATTTTCTTGATTATTTTTGTTTTGGATTACTGAATCATAAACAAAAATAATAGGTACTGACCTATTCCTATAATACACAGGAATTATTTTATTTTTCTCGTCGCTCATTCGTTTGACGTTTGTTTGTTTACAAATCACTTCACGTTCGTTGAGTTCGAGAGCTAAGTTGTTTGTTATTGTGATTTCTTACTATTTTACGACCTATTTACGAACATGGACTCCGAAACTGCCTTCATTGAAAACCCTAGCATGAACCTGGACACCGAACCCGATATAAGTGATGATAATGGCCTCAATATGGAAACCGACGCGGGCGGCTCTGCACACACTAACGACCCCAACATGTCTTCGGATTTTGGAACCCCTGGTGCAGACCAAAGTAGCTTGGCGACTGCAAGTACCTCGTCTCAGGGTTTGCAAGGTGTTGACCGGAACGCTCGATGTGCTAATTGTGGTATAAATATGAGACGTTTGCGTTGTCATCAGTTGGTAATAGTAGAAGTTCGTTCAATAATACAGCAATGGGTTCGACAAGTAAGTACCTAATTATTTACCTTTCTGTTGGAAACTACTTTAACTGCACTACCTATCTTAACATGAATCCCTCCATGTCAACATACATCTCTATACCCAGATAGGAACAGCTATTTTTGGCTATAGGGATAGCTAGTTGACGGCCACTGTGGCGCGTCGGGCGAGGGTAATGTTAAGTTCATATTATTTGTAAAAATTAAAAATAATAAAGTGGAAATTCAAACACTTCGAGTACTAGTTTTAATTTGTAATGACGTCTTCTTTTCTTAACTAATATGTTTTAGGATGTGCTTGTATAACCCTAAACTATAATGTCGTAGGCTATTAACAGGTGTTCACTGAGGGCCAAAGCTTGTAGGGGAGGTGGTCGACCTCCTTTGATAATCTTTTGATAGGTAGTTTACCGAATTACGTACATTCTTAATTTATCTACATCAAATTAGTTTATTATTAAAGCACTTTAACTTTAAACCAATTTAGGTTCATACCTGGATGCAGGACAACAGATACGATTTTCGAACTACCGACTTACAGGTAATTTGCACACGTTCTTCGTAGATCTGGACAAGGCGTACGATAGAGTACCTCAGGAAGTTCTATGGTACCCAGTCTGCAACTTCGGCTGTGCTATACTTCGATTGCCTAAGGTAATGTTACCTAGGAAACTGGTAGGGAGTTTCCTTCGATTTTTGTTACATAGGCTCACTTGTAAGCAAGAAAATAAATGCAGAATGGATGAAATAGGGTCAGGTTCTAAACTGAAAGGGAAAATCTAACCTGTGGGAAAATCTTTGGTGTTATATGAAGCATAGTTTAGGCCACAAAGAAGAAGGCAATTGCATGTTGAGATGGAGATGGAGATGGATGTATAGCGTTACAGGAAAGGATAGAATTAGGAATGAGTACTATGTAAGAGGAACAATGAATGTAGCGGCTATTATAGACCTAGTTTAAAATAACAGGGTAGTTTGTTAAGTAATAATAAGTACCTAGGTAAAGAAATAATATAATATCTATTTATTGAAACGAAATACACTATACTTATATCTTAATTATTATTATGATATTGACGGCGGCGGTTTACTTATCGATTATTTAACAATTTTAAGTTCGTATACATTACTTCTGACTTACGGGTCTGCGAAAACTCGAAATTGTATGGGAAGCTGTTTATTTTAAGGCAGTAGGAAATTCAATGAGAGTGAATCACTTCTGAAGATTTACCGAGAGTAAACATTCAATTTCGAATTTTAAAAAAATATTGCAATAAGAGTAGGTTTAAAAAAAAACAAATGTGCTAGTTAAGGTTTGCCATTTAAAAAATACTAGAGGTATTGTATCAGAACCTACCGTTCTGTCTTTCTACCTACGATACCTACGAATAAAATAAGTTAATTTTCAGTCGAATTGCTTTACCAATTCTTTAGTTAAGTACCTAGCTACTTACCTAATTCTTAAAACTAACTCTAGATTTTTAAAAGCTGGGAACAGCATGAATCTTTTACTCTACTTTGTAACCAAGAAGTCAACGAATATATTATACCTATACCTATTTTAATTTGATAATAAGTAGAGTTTTTTTTTTGAAAATTTGGATTATTTAAGGACGTGTAAGGACCTATATCTAATAAATAAAAAAATAGGAACTCGTCAATCACTGGGCATAACTACTGTTTTCAAACACTCTATATATTATACTTTTTTTTAAATATTTGCACCTAATCACATACTACAAGTAGGTGTATGTTATGTTACATACATTTGAACTCTTTTCTTTTCCTTCTTTATTTGATTTGAGTCATTTCCTTCTTCGTGAAGGAGCATTCTTTACTATATTACTGTAAGTCGTGCTTCTCTTGAAGGACTTTTTGATGGAATCGTTCACAAACTCTTTCCACGCCATTCTATCTTCGACTTGTCGCAACTCAGTCGGTATAGGGAGACATATGTCTATCTATATAGACAGATGTTAAAATGGTTTTTTCTTTGTAAGTCCTAAGATTAATATAGTAAGTGCCTTCATTTCTTCAAAATTTTCACATTTACATAAACCATATAAGTTAGGCAATTCTGGACTCGAAACAGCATAGGTCCATCATTTATAGGTATGTATGAAAGGAATTTGTGGCAACGAAGCTTCCTTTGTTTTTGGTCTTGATTAGACATTTTGATGATTTATTGACATGAATAAGTGTTTAGTGAAGATAACATAAGACCAATGCTGGACTATGCCTAGCTTTTTGCGCAGAAGATCAACCACCGTTTCCATTTCAAAATGTATAAAAACGAAGCGTGCCACTATCACGTGACATTACATTGTTTCATTTCTACTGTTTAATTCGTATTTCCACTCCGTGAAAACTGTTCTATCAACCGAAGTTCTGCCAGGCCGTGATGCTCTAGACATGGGTTATCTATAGTTAGTTTAAGTTTTTAGTTAAGCATTATATGTATAAATACCTACACTTATACTTTTCATTGTTCATTGAAAATGTGTATTAATTTTTCATGTTTCATTAAAAAAAACAGAAGATTCATTCCACATCTACAACTATCGTAAATAAGATGCAATCACTTGGACTAGCAACAATAGGGCGACAGTACTAATACCAATAGTTCTCATATTTGAAGAGTTACATAGTTCGGTATCGCAAAGAGTACATTCTGTAATAGTCGCGCCTTCTTTACCGATCGCTTCTTCACATCTTACTTCAGGATCAACTGCGAACGTCGAACATCCTCTAACTGTATGTTCCTCACCATTTTCTGAAATAAATAATAGTATCAAAATGGTGAATTTCTAATTTTTTTTAATTTCCATAATGAGGAATTTTTTAAAATATTTATTTCCAATTATAGTTTCCCAGTGCCGATCCCAGTATTGTAATATATATACCATAGGTAGAGGAAATATTTCGTTGGTTCTTACCTTCGTATTTTGAGAAGACGCATCGTATATCGTTCTCTGGATTTTCGGTTTCTCTAATAGCACGAATAAACCGCTCACGTGGGAAGGATCTAGGATTTCCGACCATCTGCAAAAACAAAGATTAATAATAATATTGGTATGGAGGGGCATGAGTATCTTGGGTTTCTTCTAATCGGAAATCACATTACATAACTTCTAGTTTTAAGATGTTTCAAAATGATCATTTATTTGCATCTAATTTATTGGTAGTGTAGTCCTTGTAGATACGAAATGTTCTACATTCTGTTCGGGACGAAGAAGGTTGTTCAAGGCGTCTTGGCGAACAAAAAGGCCAACTTAGGTTGTCCTTCTTGTTAACAGTTTCTTCTGTTAGGAAGCAGCAGCGAATTAAAAGAAATCATTCAATTTATGATTTTCGTAAAATAGAGGTAATTTGATTAGATTAATATCTTGATTAGCATTATGTTACCTTGACTTCGAATAATGAGTCAACTGGAACGTCAGTAGGCGCTGGGGCGTTTGTTGGAAGAGTTTGTGGACCATCAGTTGGTATTGCAGGACCATCAGTTGGAGTTGGTAGACCGTCAGGTGGTGTTCCAGGACCATCAGTTGGAGTTGGTGGACCATCAGTTGGTGTTGGTGGACCATCAGTTGGTATTGCAGGACCATCAGTTGGAGTTGGTGGACCGTCTGGTGGTGTTCCAGGACCATCAGTTGGAGTTGGTGGACCATCAGTTGGTGTTGGTGGACCATCAGTTGGTGTTGCAGGGCCATCAGTTGGTGTTGCAGGGCCATCAGTCGGAGTTGGTGGACCATCAGTTGGAGTTGCAGGAGCACCAGTTGGAGTTGGTGGAGCATCAGTTGGTGTTGCAGGAGCACCAGTTGGAGTTGGTGGAGCATCAGTTGGGGTTTCTGGGGCACCAGTTGGAGTTGGCGGAGCATCAGTTGGGGTTTCTGGGGCACCAGTTGGAGTTGGTGGAGCATCAGTTGGGGTTTCTGGGGCACCAGTTGGAGTTGGTGGAGCATCAGTTGGTGTTGCAGGCGCACCAGTTGGAGTTGGTGGAACATCAGTTGGGGTTTCTGGGGCACCAGTTGGAGTTGGTGAAGCATCAGTTGGGGTTTCTGGAGCACCAGTTGGAGTTGGTGGAGCATCAGTTGGTGTTGCAGGAGCACCAGTTGGAGTTGGTGGAGCATCAGTTGGTGTTGCAGGAGCACCAGTTGGAGTTGGTGGAGCATCAGTTGGGGTTTCTGGGGCACCAGTTGGAGTTGGTGGAGCATCAGTAGGTGTTGCAGGAGCACCAGTTGGAGTTGGTGGAGCATCAGTTGGTGTTGCAGGAGCACCAGTTGGAGTTGGTGGAGCATCAGTTGGGGTTTCTGGGGCACCAGTTGGAGTTGGCGGAGCATCAGTTGGGGTTTCTGGGGCACCAGTTGGGGTTGGTGGAGCATCAGTTGGTGTTGCAGGAGCACCAGTTGGAGTCGGTGGAGCATCAGTTGGGGTTTCTGGGGCACCAGTTGGAGTTGGTGGAGTATCAGTAGGGGTTTCTGGGGCACCAGTTGGAGTTGGTGGAGCATCAGTAGGGGTTTCTGGGGCACCAGTTGAAGTTGGTGGAGCATCAGTTGGGGTTTCTGGAGCACCAGTTGGAGTTGGTGGAGCATCAGTTGGAGTTTCTGGGGCACCAGTTGGAGTTGGCGGAGCATCAGTTGGTGTTGCAGGAGCACCAGTTGGAGTTGATGGAGCATCAGTTGGTGTTGCAGGAGCACCAGTTGGAGTTGGTGGAGCATCAGTTGGGGTTTCTGGGTCACCAGTTGGAGTTGGTGGAGCATCAGTTGGTGTTGCAGGAGCACCAGTTGGAGTTGGTGGAGCATCAGTTGGGGTTTCTGGGGCACCAGTTGGAGTTGGTGGAGCATCAGTTGGTGTTTCCGGGGCACCAGTTGGAGTTGGTGGAGCATCAGTTGGAGTTTCTGGGGCACCAGTTGGAGTTGGCGGAGCATCAGTTGGTGTTGCAGGAGCACCAGTTGGAGTTGATGGAGCATCAGTTGGTGTTGCAGGAGCACCAGTTGGAGTTGGTGGAGCATCGGTTGGGGTTTCTGGGGCACCAGTTGGAGTTGGTGGAGCATCAGTTGGTGTTGCAGGAGCACCAGTTGGAGTTGGTGGAGCATCAGTTGGGGTTGGTGTAACATCAGTTGGAGTTACTGTAACGTCTGTAGGTGGTGGTGGCGGTGGATCATCAGTAATAGGTGGAATAACAGTTGGTGGTGGTGGTGGTGGTTCTGCAGTGACAGGTGGAATAACAGTTACTGTAGCTTCTGTTGTGGTGGGCGGATCTGTTGGACCTGTTTCTGTTGAAGAAACCGTTGTTGGTTCGTCTGTTATTGGTTCTTCCGTCGGTAATGATGTTGGTTCTTCCGTCGGGAGTGATGTTGGTTCTTCCGTAGGCGGTGGAGGAGGTGGAGGAGGCGGTTCTGTTGGCGCTGTGCATTCTTGTATATCGTCTTCGGTAGGTATCTCGCAGTCTCGACAAACGTAGCATTTTAGTGCATTAGCTGAGAGAACAAAATAAGAAAATGAGTTTTTATTATGTATCTAATCTACCGTTTAGGAGAGTCATGCATGTGTAGTTGGCGCCTAAACGGCGATTAATTCCGCCACGAACTTGTTATGGCGCCTGTCGCTTTTTTTCACCCGTAGCATAACCTATTCTATTATGCTACGGATAATCGAATAGGCCGTGTAGCCCCGGCATAGAATAGGGCTACCTCATGTCCTCCCGTGGGTGTCGTAAAAGGCGACTGGGGGATCTGAGGGGGAATGGCAAAACTTAAGTTCTCTCCGCGCGGTGGCGGATAAACTGCTTGATCCTTAGGAGGGTTGGTGTCAGGCAGGCGGCCGGCCTGCCATTTCTAAACGTACGTATGTAATTTATACATCGTTCTAAATTTATACTAATATTACAAAGAGGTAACGTTGGTAACATGTATGTATGTATGTATGTATATTGGGGGTAATCTCCGAAACTACTGGACCTATTTCAAAAATTCTTTCACCATTAGAAAGCTACATTCACCTTGAGTAACATAGGCTACCTTTGATCCCGATATTCCCACGGGATCGGGACTTACGCGGGTGAAACCGCGGGAATCTGCTAGTGAATAAATATATTTGAATTAAAATAACGAAAAAGTTTATGCTTCACCAGAATCGGATAATCTTAGAGAAAATAAGTTAGGCAACCCTTGATCTAGGAAGTGCATGTCGTCCTTTTAATAATAAGCTAACTTTAGATACCTATCGGAAAATATACTCATATATCGCATCAGATTAATGTCAGTAGGTGCACGATAATCCAACTTGCTTAATCCAAGATAGGTTCACGTATACGAATGTAGGTACCTAAAACATTTTCAAAATAACGTCATTTTAATACACGTGTAATTTTTTGCCAATGAGGAGGAACACTAACTTTTTATCCCGGCAGAGGGCGTTAGTCGAATGATCTTAGGTTTGAAATTAAGAACTGTCAAACAGGTGTTTTTTACAACTCTCGGCGCCAAATTGGCCATATCAGTCTCAGACCGAAAGAAAAAAAAAACTCGGCGTTTTCATTCGTTCATCAACAAAAAAAAAAGATCATCCGATGCCAGCGCCATCTGCTCACAGCTTTGCGTGTGCCACCCCATTGGTGCTTTTTCAGCTTGGTACAACGACTTTGAAACCTAGTTAGATTAGTAGTATTAATTAAAACCAGTACCTACCGCACAAAAAAGTTATTAAATAATGCCTGATATTTTGTATGTTTTTATTGTTCAAGGATTTTTTACTAGAAATATTTTACAAGGAGGATTTGCTTCCCCCTTTTTAGGGTTCCGTACCTAAAGGTAAAAACGGGACCCTATTACTGAGACTTCGCTGTTCATTAATTCGCCGTGTCACGTGAGTTCCCGTGTGGTGCAATGGTTAGCGCACTCGCCCGGCGAGCAAGGGGCACAGTTTCGAATCCTGTCACGGGAAAAATTCTGATGATCCATTTTTCCTTCTAAAATATTGCTATGATTCCTACCGCCTTATTTGTGGGTTAATGGTCTATATTATTGGTGATTTTATTAACCTTCATAATCTCTTACAATTTATAAAATTACCAAATGTAGAGTTTAATTGACATGTAACGTATTATGTTATCAATAAATGATTTGTATTTGTATTTATATTTTTACAGTCAGTATCAAATTGACAAACTTCTTCATCAGAAGATCAGGACAGACATTCTGAAAACAATTT
Source organism: Idaea biselata (assembly GCA_958496205.1). Classification (NCBI taxonomy): domain Eukaryota; kingdom Metazoa; phylum Arthropoda; class Insecta; order Lepidoptera; family Geometridae; genus Idaea; species Idaea biselata. The sequence continues at coordinate 19,256,204 of OY292404.1, forward strand.
TCTATCATCTCTCTAATTTTAAGAGTTTCCGTCTTGTTTAGGTACCCGACAATTATGATGTAAAGCGATTTTGATTATCTGAATGTGGTCATCGCGATATTTCATGCTAATCGTACTATTTCTAAATTAATAATATTTTTTATATTTTTTAAATAAATTTTACGTACTAATCAATTGAAATCACACTTATTGAATTGGTCACTAGTGTTTATAACCAAATTAAATTACCAATAACAATTTAAAAACTATTGTTTTATATAAAATTAAAATACTCAACTAAAATTTCAATTGAAATAAAAAAAAAATTAACCACGGTTCACGGTTAGACTGAGATGTAAGTAATTTACCCGGAAACCAAGAAAAATATATTTCAATTTGTTTTTAGTGCAAATTGAAAACTGATTAATTTTTAGTGGTGAAACGACACAACACGATAAAGACACGTTCATTAAAATTGCCATTTTCTTGTGACATTTATAATATCCTGTTTTCTAATTAAAAACAATTATTAAAAAAAAAACTTTTTACTCACTGTTTTGATTTGTATAAAAACCAATAAGTAGAAATATCACTAAACACTTTGTGAACATTTTTGATTAAATTAAATTATCAAATACGGAATTGTCAATGAAAATAATTAATGAAACTTGATAGGCGATAATGTCTGTTTACTTTGCACGCCGTCGCGCTACTATTTAGTACTGCAGTTTCAGCTTTTTGTTAGTAATTTTATACAGGTAAGGTATTATCTGATGTTGATAATAATCGTCATTCGTAGATAGATTGTATAGAGTACCTTGTAAATGAACGACAATAGGGGATTCCTTCTGAAGATTTCTTGTACCAATCGCATTGTGTTTAATTAGGATTTTGGAGCATGTGTTACATATTCAGTGGCTTTAATAAATTTCCTTTAGACTCATATTTCAAGTTTATATTTAGTTTTTGGTCTGGTACTAACTTCTTACATCGACAGCATGTTTTTTAAATACCTACTTGGTACGCTCACCAGATGGTCACTCTGTAATTAACTAATTAGGTGCTGCGCTTGTGGTCAGATATGTAGTACGAATTGATAGAAGATCCCTCCTGACTTGTGAAGTTATTTGTGAAGGTAGGAAGATGAGTCTGGAATGAGTTCCAGGAACGTAATCCTTGTAGACCGCACCGGCTTACGTATGTATATTGTTTTTCATACAGAAGAATATTGTGTAGAAATCTGTGGTACCTATGTCTCTAGTACTTTAGGATCTTATTTTAGGGGAACATTTTGGTTTTCTAATTAGTTTTTATTGGTAATTGTTTAAACACAACCTCGTATGACGTTCACAATATAATTATGTTCATTTTGCCAGAATTAGATAGGTAATACGAGACGATAAATTCGATTAACTTTTGATAGTTTACCGAATTACGTATCTACCTCATATATCTACATCAATTAGTTTATTGAAAATTGTTTTTGATTGCGTACATAAATGATATGATAAAGTGGTCAATGACAAAAAAAGTATATTTTGCACATGATGAACAGTTGGGTCAGTTGGGAATTAGGGATTGTTGATTGTATTGGAGTGTTTACCTACCTTAGCTTCACCATAAGAGGTTCCGAGCTCGTCTGGGTTTCAGTGAAAATACTCTGGCCGCTTAGGTACCATCTTTATGCCAAAAGTTTCACATGCAAGTGCATAGGTAATGCATTTTCCTAACTTGAAATGGTCTATTTGATGGGCGACTAGACGAGGGTAAAAGGAGTAACCTCTTTTTCCACCTCTGGAGGGTTCTACTGTCACCCTACTATCAGAATGTGACAGTAGAATCATCGTATTATCGTATCGATGTCGTATCGAAACGAACCGCAGTAACTGAACATTATCCGATTTTGGTACTATTTTTTGTGTAATTACCTCATAGAGCAGTTACCTCAGAGTAGGACCTAAGCTGGTCCTAATCTTAAGATTTATACCTACATCTTTTTAATACAATTAAGAAAGGAAAAAAATTGGCCCTAGTTTTTATGAGATGTGTGTTTGATTTCGGATAATGTTAGAGGGGAGAAAAGAGGTTTTTCTTTTTGTATTGAGAAGCACATGTTGTATGTATAGCCTCATTAAAACAATTTTTTGTTGAGTAAGCTTTGCCTCTACGAGATATTTGAAAGCTCCTTGTGTAGGTACTTGAGTCTTGGCGTACATTATATTTTTTTATTAGCTTTAGGGATTTTTATATTATATTTTTTTCTTTAGGTATATTATATACCTACGTAAAGTAGATACCGGTACGTTAAATATGTGGAGATATCTTATCCGTCTACTTGGCTATTATTAAATAAATGATTGATTTCTTTGAATTGGACTATAAATCTAATCTTATACTTAAATAACCTTAACTATTAGTTGTTTTATTTTTTTATTATTTGTACTATTATATTGTCATAGAACTGGATACTTACTTATACTTAGATAGATACCTATAAACTCTTTTATAAGCTTTTCAAAGATAGATCAAAGACTCTTTCTTATGCTTTTCACATTTTACTAGGTAGGTTATATTCTAAGAAGTGATTTAAATTAGTATTGCCAGGCGTTCCGAAATACGCCGGACGTCCTGATTTTCAAGGGTCTGATAAAATAAAAAATATACTTATTCAATAAGACATTCACGTGTGTCTTCGCAACGACACCTCCAATAAGAAGAAGACACAAGAAACTTATAGGTTTCTTTTTGCAGTGGCATGTGAACTTTTTAAGCGCAAAATAAATTTGTCTGCTTTGTCTGTCTGTCTGTCCTTTAGACCACTATATTGTCCTTCGCACATTTTCATAGAATAACAGGTAAATTATGATAAGTTAAAAACTTTGTTTCTTTCGCTCGTACAATATACCGTGCTTCATTTCTTTTCTTTTGTGCCATCCGCCTTTATCCAATCTAAACCAAATACTTAGCTTTTATTTAAAAGATAAATACAGAATAAATATAGGTATAGTTTTTGAAGGAAGTCTCTGTAAAGTAATTAATTGAGATTTTTGATGAAATTTAATATGAGAGGAAATATGCTCGTAAGAAACATGCTTTGTTCGGCCGTTGTATCCCGAAATTGCCAGGTGTTCAGACACATATGCGGATGAAACCGCAGGGAACTAGTACCTATTAAATGAAAAGAAAAGTGTTAAATAAAAAAAATGCTTTATTTAAAACCGCTTATTTTAGAAACTTCGTGTCCCGATTTTTCACGTACTGTACCTGGGAACTTTAGATTACCTAGCTAGATGGTGGCATCAAGTTTTAACCCATCTTTTTAGGGTTCCGTACCCAAAGGGTAAAAACGGGACCTTATTACTCAGACTTCGCTGTCTGTCTGTCTGTCTGTCTGTCTGTCCGTCCGTCCGTCTGTCCGTCTGTCACCAGGCTGTATCTCATGAACCTTAATAGATAGAAGGTTGAAATTTTCACAGAAGATGTATTTCGGTTGCCGCTACAACAACAAATACTAAAAACAAAATAAAACAATTATTTAAAAGGGGCTCCCATACAACAAACGTGTTTCAAAAACTACAAGGCAATGTGAGGTCGCTTCTGATTGGTCGCGTCAAATCGAGTTGGTCATGGAATTCAAAATGGCTGCCCTATCTGTCAAATATACTAGTCTGCCTTTACTGACCAAAGAGTTTCTTATAAGTTTCAGATTTTCTTTGAATCAAAGTTGTTGTAAACCATTTTAGGGTTCCGTTCCCAATTGTGATAGTGGTAAGGAACCCTTCGTGCGCGAGTTTCGCACTTGGCCGGGTTTTTTTTAAAAGTGTGTGAGTAATTTCCCGAACAGTTTGACTTTGGAACTAATGATGCTCGTCCGTCAGAGACGAGTTTGAAATGGATCACTATCGGGCGACCTTTCTCCTTCTAGTCCCTAATGGAGACCAGTTCAGTTCTATGCTTGCAACATTATTCATAGATCTTGTCAAACAGGTGATATTTGAAGTGCCTTTAGCAATAGGACATAGGCAGATAAGTAAATAACAAATGAATTATTTCCTGATAATAATTAATTGATAAGCTGAACTGAATATGGAATTCCAAAGATAAGGTAGGTATGTACTTAATACAATATAAGTATATTTTTTGTTTTATGACCTCACCTTGATAAAAAACGTCTTATGTTCACAAATTTCAAGCTAAGGTTTTTCGATATGGATGATTGAAATAAGCCTTGTCGCATCAGTAAGAGTGCACTTGACCAATTCAATAGGTAGGTATAGGTACCTACCTATAAATACACTGCGACAAGGATTAATAGACAAAAAGAAATTTTAACATTTATAGGTAGGTACAGGGTGTTCCGAGAAAGAGGTATTAAGTCGAAAGTCGTTCTAGTTATAAGTAAGTAAAGTACCTATCTATTACTATTATACAGCGGAAGAGTTTGTTTGTTTTTTTGTTTGTTTGAACGCGCTAATCTCAGGAACCACTGGTTCGATTTGAAAAATTCTTTCGGTGTTGGATAGTCCATTTATTGAGGAAGGCTATAGGCTACTTTTGATCCCTGTATTCCCACGGGATCGGGACTTATGCGGGTGAAACCGCGGGGAGCTGCTAGTCTTCTATATTATTGTAAAGCTGAAGAGTTTGTTTGTTAGTTTGAACGTGCTAATCTCAGGAACCGCTGGTCCAATTTGAAAAATTATTTCAGTGTTGGATAGTCCATTTATTGAGAAAGGCTATAGGCTATATTATATTTTCAAATAAATTAGGCGGACGAAGTCGCTTGCTTGAATTTGAGAAAGCACCACTTCGTGTGTTCTTGCGAGTAAGGCCTCGTAGTGACATCTACCGGCGAACTTTGCAGTTCAACTCGGCTTGTTACTTCCCATATTACATAGAAATGATTTACAATATAAGATGACACATTCCAAACATGTTAACATTATTTCTAAGTGTTAATCCACACATTAGGAAATACTGCTTCTGGAAAAAAATGCTTTCAAAAACTTTAGTACCCGGCGGGATTCGGAGGGTTACCCGTGGCGAAGCGGTCAAATGCGTTGGTTCGGATTACCAATAGTCACGGGTTCGAATCCCGCCGGGTACTATAGTTTTTTAAAGCATTTTTTCAAGAAGCAGTATTTCCTAAGTGTGGATTAACACTAAGAAATAATGTTAACATAATTGAATAACTTACTAACTTTATAAATGCGTTCAATTTGCACATTCAATTTCAACTACTTACCTCATTATAACTTCTAGATTGTATGCAAGTTGCAGTTGCATGCAACTTGAAATGTGACAAGTGTAGGTGTGAACTGTTTTCGTTTATTTACAAACGACTCTATGAGTGGACTCAGGTTTTGTCACATTTTTGCTGACGTTTATTTATCTATCACTCACAAGAGCCAAAACAGATTCGTTTGTGAATGTGGGTGTTAGTCGGTATGTCATCATTGACCATGCCTTCTGCTAATATATTTGACAATATTTTTACGGCCGGCCTGACACCAACCCTTCTAGGGACCAAGCAGTTTATCCGCCACCGCGCGGGGAGAACTTAAGTTTTGCCCCTAAATCCCTTAGTCGCCTCCAACTACACCCACGGGAAGAGATGGGGTAACCCTATTCTATGCCGGGGCTACACGGCGCGGGCGTATCTGTGTATCAGTGTGGACGTGAAAATCTGCGTGTTAGTGTGAACGAAAATATCTGTGTGTTTGTTCCGATTATTGTAAGGTGACACCGCTGCACTGCCGTTTTTCTTTCTACCGATATCACACCACATTGGTTGTCGTAATAAACACCGAGGAAAATGCTGAATTACGGCGACCTCGATCTGCGTAGTCTCGTGCTGTCGTGATTTTAGCATTATAAGCATAGAGACAAATTTCTTACAGCGTGCACTTGGCTAAAGACATTTTGCGTAAATTGACCTACAACATAGTTAATAATTTGTATGTCTATGCCTACAACAGCAGTCTTAGCATATGAGCACGAGAAACATTTTGATGGTTAAACGACGAAAAAGATGCTGTAACGATGAAAAGGAGACTAAAATTCGGTATTGAAGACAAAGATTTACTCTTTTCTATTTACAATAATATTGATTAAAATAAAAGTCATGTAAAATAGAAATTATATTTTAATTTGCATTGATTGTAAACATTTTGTTTAACATTTTGACGTGAGATTGACGCTTTACGGTCAGTCGATTGTGAAAAGATAACCCTATCAGACTGATTAGAACATAAAGTAAGTAACTTTTCTGCAATTTACATTCTAGTACCTACATAGGTAATTACATTTTGCAATTAGGTGTAAAAACGCGCAGCACGCAGTAAATATTTATCTTCATTCGTATCTTTGCTCCAATGTCTTTATTTAGGAAAAAACAGTCGACTTCGTTTGTATGGAGAAAGAGTAAACCTACTATTTGGTACTACTTACCAAATACCGTTTGTATGATTTTGTAAAACTTTAATGAGCAATAAAAATAGTTGTTTTATGGTTCAATACTTTTTTATTCTGACCTGATAATCTGGACAGGATGGAGCGGGCGGTTCTTTTTGTGGTCGAAAGGGGGCGCGGGCGCGTCTCAAATAAGTTAGGGATCCCTTGATGTATTTCGACTAGAGTTTGTACTTGTGGTTGTAACTATGTTAGACTCCTGCAGTGGTACATATCTAGCCTACGAAACGAGTTTTTTTTGGTCAAGTTTTCGTTACTTCATCGTTTAAAAAAAAGAGACGAGATCTCTTTTTTTGTGTTATTGTCCTTCTGTACTTAGTAACAGATTGGATTCTGACGAGGAAACATTGCTGTTGAGTTTGTTTTTGATTCCTATCTAGCGGGACGATTAACAGTGATAATATCAATAATTAAATAGGTAAGTGTATGTAATTAAAGACATTTTTCGGTTTAAATCGCGTGGTTTTTATTACTTTTAGCATTGTTACAACGCTCAACGTTTCGAGACCTTTCCAGGTCTCTTCTTCAGGATAGACTGAAGAAGAATCTAAGTGTATGTAAGTAATGAATATAAAGAAAACCGGATCTCTTCCTAGCCTATCTAAGTCTCATTGTAATGATTCATACAAATCGGTTAATCCCCTAATGAATGACTGAGTCACAACAATTAATTTCCTAAAGTGTTTGTTTAATATTAAGTGGTTATAAAATAAATACAGCAACTAGAACTATCATTTATCAAGTAGGAATAATATACTTACTTTAAAATCTCGAGGAGCTCATTGGCTAGCTGCATAAGCCGATCTTAAATGGTCGTGCGGGTTAAGCAACGCTTAACGTGGTCAGTGGATGGGTGACCGATAATTTGTGTGGCAAAAAAACATTTTCTCGAGCTCCTCCGTGCTTCGGAAGGCACGTTAAGCAGTTGGTCCCGGATGTTATCTCTGATATCAGTCGTTAGGTCAAGTTAGAGGCCTTAGGGCGACCTGAAAACTCTAACACTATAGGTGAGCCACACCACTATACGAAAAGAAGAAGAAGACTTTTAAATTCTACTAATATTATAAGGTGAAAGTTTTTGTGTCTGTTTGTTAGTCTTTAACGCAATAACTACTGATCCGGTTGCGATTAAACGTCGTATGCAGATAGCTGCAAACCTGGATAAACATATGGGCTACTTTTTATTCCGAAATTCCTGCGGGATCGGGACTTATGGTGAAATCGCTGGGCGCGGGTATTAGGTTATTACAACTATTAGGTTAACTGTGGTGATAGTTACTTGATAGCTATATTATTGCAGAGAAAAAAATACATTATGGAAACTTTATTAAACAATCGAATAAGTTATAAAACTTTAATGAATAGTGTCTAACCTAAGCTACCTTATTATATTCTTATTAAAAAAGATACCTCATATTCTTAGGAACTAATTAAAGGCTACTTCTTCCAGACCTTCCAACGACTTTTGTGACCTTTATAAATTCGTAAACATAATAATTTAATAAACTGTCTTCGAAAATAACATAATAAGTCCGACTGACCGACACCGACTTAAGAGGTTTTCTGTTGAGGTGATGGTTTCAGGAGCCCCATCAAACAGTACCCTGTTCATAAGGATCCGATTCTATAGGTGGAAGTGGAAAAAAAAATGTAATTTACTTACGCATTTGGGTATGCTATTCTGCTCATCATTCCGAAGGTTCTCATCAAATCTTCACCAGGATCAAAGGATCTTATCGACGAGTAACATCCCGTAGGAATATCAGGACCAAAAGAAGCCTTTTGATCCCGATATTCCTACGGGATTAGGACTTACGCGGGTGAAAATGTAGGAATCTGCTAGCAGTAAAAATAAACGCTAACGTTTTAACGCTCAAGGATTTCTTTGTATAGATGATGGTATAGATAGAGAATATATATATAGGTATATAGGAAACCCTTTGTGCGCGAGTCCCCCTATCTTACTTGTAATAAATGAGTAGTCATTGTTTATTATTTCCACCACAGTGCAGTAAAAGAAACAATAATAAGAAGACATATAGATTCTCGGTGAATAATCGCTGTGTTGCACCCATCTGTATTGCAGGTGATGCAGTCCGTCACACCTGGAAGGTTAGAGGTAGCAAACTCACAGGCAGGCTTGCCCTCAAGCTGTGATACCGTACAACCTCGAACCACTGCTGTTGTGTTTTCTAAAAAGGAAATATTGATAAGATTAGGTACACTTAAGGGTACACTCAGTCTACCTACTCTTTTCTCCATACAAACTTTCCAAACGTAGTCTACTGTTTCTTGCCTGAATAATATGACAGAGAAAATAATATGTATGCCATAAATTCTATATCAGCCATGACCATGCCTCTACGTTTAGATTATTTTCGTTTTCTATTTTTTCTAAATTTTATTTCTATTCTAATTAGAAAATGAAAAAAAACCAAAACATGGTCATGCATGGCAGATATGGGTTTTATGGCATAAACATATTTGTTCTAATGTCTTTATCCACGGAGGAAACAGGCGACTACGTTTGTATAGAGAAAGGGTAGGTAGGCTGTACTCTTTGGAAATTAAATTCTTTTTTCTTTTATTAAGCAAATAAACTTTATTTTATTTTATTTTATTTTATTTTAATTATAATTGTCTAGAAGTGCACAATAAATAAGTACAGGTGCAGGGGAACATCTACATTTAAGTGCGACTTATATGACAAAATCGACTTCTGCGCATTCGCCATTTTTTCATTTATTTAGGTACATTGACAAAGTTCCATCCCATACTCACCGCGCGCGGATTGTCCACGAATGTTATTGAATAAGAGCTGAAGATCGTATCAAGTGGCTATCTAGTTTCAGGCAGGCCGAACCCAAATGATGATGTTATTGAATAAGAGTCTTACGCGAAAGTTGTTGCGCACATATCATGGATTTGGATGTGGGTTGTGGACTCCACAATCCACATACAAATCCATGTTTGATGCTCCACAATGTTGAGCTTTTGTTCATGATTCGTTCAATGCTATAGTGTAGCTGGTACTATTTCACCTACCAATTATAACATTCGCTTTGTAGCACACATATTCGACGACTGCGACGGCATCTGCTTTCTGCCCTACGTTGTTGCAATCACAATAATTGAATTCCTGAAAAAAATGTAAGCATTAAAGCTTGAAACGATAGATACATATGGTTAAAATACTTTTGTTCCGTCCATCTCGTTGGTGGACGATCAACGAGATAGACGGACGACTTGGTTAAGGCCGCGGGTTTACGGTGGATGCAGGCCGCTTATAACCGAAGCATCTGGAAATCTATGAGGGAGGCTTATGTCCAGCAGTGTACTTCTTACAGCTGAAATGATGATTATAAATTCTTTTTGTTGAATAAATGTTGTTCTATAGAACAGTAAAAAAAATAGAGTCAGTTCTTCCATTAAATACAATTCCACAAGTTCCATTAAGTACGAGTACACTTACGTCCATACAGTAGCATCCTCTATTATATCCCTCTAGTTTTCCCTTCATGTTTTTTAATGCAGAAAGTTCAGAGTCCTCAGTTTCCGGAGCATCTATGTCTGTTTCTGGAGTTGTGATTATTGGCGGTTCAGTTATTATTGGCGCTTCAGTTATTATTGGCGCTTCAGTTATTATTGGTGCTTCAGTTATTATTGGTGCTTCAGTTATTATTGGCGCTTCAGTGATTATTGGCGCTTCAGTTATTATTGGCGCTTCAGTTATTATTGGCGGTTCAGTTATTATTGGCGCTTCAGTTATTATTGGTGCTTCAGTTATTATTGGTGCTTCAGTTATTATTGGCGCTTCAGTGATTATTGGCGCTTCAGTTATTATTGGCGCTTCAGTTATTATTGGCGGTTCAGTTATTATTGGCGCTTCAGTTATTATTGGTGCTTCTGTTATTATTGGCGGTTCAGTTATTATTGGCGCTTCAGTTATTATTGGCGCTTCAGTTATTATTGGTGCTTCGGTTGGTATTATTGGCGCTTCGGTTGGTTTTATTGGCGCTTCGGTAGGTATTATTGGAGCTTCAGTTGTTATCTCCGGAGGACAAGACTGTAAGTGCTCATCTTTGACATCGTTGCAATTTTCACAAACGTAACATTGTAAGCAATTTGCTGAAAAACATAATCGGTATTTACTTTAATTCACTTCAAAGTTAGGGTTATTTTCGTATAGTGGTGTATCTCACCTTAGTGTTCGAGTTTTCAGTTGCAAACTTGGCTTCTAACTTGACCTAACGACTGCTATCTGAGATAACCACCGGGACCAACGGCTTAACGTGCCTTTCGAAACACGGAGGAGCTCGAGAAAATGCTATATGCCACACAATCGGTCACCCATCCAAGTAATGATCGCGCCAAGCGTTACTTAACCAACACGACCGCAAGATCGGCAGATACAGCTAGGCCTATATGCGCTCCACAACCAGCTTTAAAGTATACTTGGGTAGGCACTAAGTATTTTCAAATAAGTACCTAACACCTATATTCACAAACGACCCTATGCGTGGACTCAGCTTATGTACATATTCACAAGAGCGAGATCATAAGCTAAGCATAGGGTCGTTTGTGAATACGGCTGTTAAAGATAGATAGATAGATAGATTAATACTTTATTTGCACAACAAAACATACATTTAGTACCTATACTTACATCAAAGTAAGACAGATACACGGAAAGCGTAAAAGTAAAAACGTTGTACAAATGGGCGACCTTATCGATAAAGGCGATCTCTTCCAGGCAACCATTGGATGAAAAGGGTCTTACTGACCCTTTCCATCCAATGGTTGCCTGAAAGCTTGTGTGGTAGGCAGAGATTAAGTGAGATACAGAATACTAACATTACATAAATGGGGGGGAAACAAATAAATATTAAAAATATTCTACAATATTATTAAAGTAGTAGGTAGAGTATTTTACTTACCTTTGGGAACAATAGCGCACACAAAAATTGCGAATAAAATTTTAAACCACATCGTGGTATTGAAAGTAACTAAGTAGTTTAACTATTGAAAAGTGCAAACACTGAAGTTATTGCTAATGCTAATGTACCTATGTATTTATATAAAAGATAATTTTTATCTTTTTAAGTGTTTAATTAATATATAAGGGCTGATTAATAATAAGTCTTTTATACCTTTATTTCTACCGCGCCCGCGTCTTATTGCGGGATCTGCTACGATTTCCGACAATGTTCTGGTAGGTATTAAATATGTACCGTGTAATGATATGGTGATAATCCTAGCCACTGACCTATATTACAACTGGACAGGACATCGCACTGAATTTTGTGCCGATTTAATTTTGTGCGCGGCAACATGGCGCAGATCAAATCGGCACAAAATTCAGTACACAAAGATCAAATCTGCACAAAGATCTAATGTCATTTTGTATGTTATAGCAATTCCAGCGTACGAACTTGTATGGTTTCAGTTCAGTGATCCAAGCCCACGGGTCGGGCCTGATTTTTCTCGAAAACGGTTCAACATTTTTTCGAAATTTTGCAATGTTTCGGTAGCAGTTTACCAAAAGGTATTTTTAATCTATTAATTATAAAAACTTTACCGAATAAACGGTAATTTCGCTGTGTTAAGCCATCATTACAACTCAACGTCTATGCAACCCCAAAATTACTTTAAAGCGCCAAATCTTCCTCCAGAGGCATGCTAGAGCGCCTATTACACCTCCAACCAGATACTAGTAATAATTAAATGTACGGAACATTGTAAGTCGCTGATCCTCATTTCCCCCGTGGTAAGCGACTAAGCTTGTGTTACGGTGACTAGACAACGGATATAATACTTATATTTATTTTTCTTTTGTAAATACATACATATTATATATTTTGACGACCTCTGTGGCGCGTCGTGCGAGAGCGCGACTGCAATGCAGGAGGTTGCGGGTTCGATTCCCGCCGGGTGCAAGTATTTATGCTTAAAAATAAATATTTGTGTCTGGTCTGGGTGTCCTTCTATGTATAATATGTATGTATTTACAAAAGAAAAATAAATATAAGTATTATATCCGTTGTCTAGTCACCGTAACACAAGCTTAGTCGCTTACCACGGGGCTAGATGGCGCTGTGTGTTGTTCACAGAATTTATTTATTTATTATTTATTGTCGTCAAATAATATGTTTATAATAAGTAAACCATATGAGTAGCTATAGCTAATCTTGAGGCTATATTTTTGAAATGTTATCATAATAAATCCTTTTATTTTAACAAGAACACCATGTATGCAGTTAATGTGCATTTTATACTGCAACTGGCTCACCTATCTATTTATCAATAATATCGTTATCACGCATCTAATTGCTATTCCTCTTGAAGTTGGATAATTTCACTGTAAACCGGTACCATGTAGGTTTATTTAATAATATAAAATAAATAAATAAAATACCTACATTTATTTCAAGTAACTAAGGACTCATATTACCAGTACATATGTATACCTACCTACATAGAATAGAAATTGAAATTAAAAGACACAACACACACAAAATACCTACCGAGTGGCAATGGACACATGTCTATCACAAAACAGTGTTTTAAGTACAGACAGTTCATTTTGTCCGCTATCATCGCTAGGACGATGTTTGAGCAACGTTGGAGGAGCCTTTTCAACATAAATTCTAATCTCATAAAATAAGTTATAAATAATCCCCTTTATAAACGATGATTAACAGCTGTTAAGCAGCTACATAAAGTTTTGTATCATGAAGTTTCAAAGTTGACAAAGAGAAGCAAACCTTCCATAACTTAGTCATCTGTTAATACTCGTTTATAAGGGGGTAAATAACTATTTCCCATTCTATTATCGGATAACCAGACAACCTGAAGTGCGAAATAGATTCATGGTGGAAATACCCTGAGTCCCGTACTTACCAAGCTTTTTCACTTTATCATTCCTTATTCGCAATGCAATTAATGGAATCGGTTTAATCATTGACCTCTTCGATCATATATAACCTACATAGATGCACGGTCGCTGCTCTAGAAATGGACCTGTAAAAACAAGGCATATTACAGCCGGTTACAGCGAAACAAGGCATATCGCTGTCAGTCGTGCATAAGTGTTTTACAACCTTATTTCCCAGTGATTAAGGTTTACATTAAACTGTACTATGTCCGTATAAGTAAGCGTTGAAGTAGTGCCGGTTTTTGATTTCGATTTCGTATGGGACCGTGTATCTATAGTTTATATATGATCGAAGATTGACCTCAACCTTAACAGTAGATATGACATCAGAACGAAGACCGTTGTAAACAGCCAATGAGGTAGATAACCCTACACCTATGCTTTTGACGTTTTGATCGTCATTCGCCGACGATGCAGGCTTTCAGGCGTCATCTGAAAACCTGCAGCGATGCTGTTTTCATTTTAACGATAGACGTAATAATATTGTCAGCACTGCAGCTGTCTTTTATACCTATATATTTTGCGTAAAAGGAACAAGGAATATGTTTGAGATATCATTTCTAGTAGTATCTCAATGTGCTAAATCTGTACTAGGCATGCCTTTTAAGTTCTGTCTTTTGTATATTTGCCGCCAATTTTAAAATTAGAACTTTTCAAAATTCAAATTTGTTAGAATTTCGAATATCAAAACAATTGAAAGCATTAGGATTAATGCAATTGTTTAGTCACAGCGTTGGTTTGAATCTGTCAGGTCACGTACGAAAATGAATCTTACCAAGGAAAATGTTCGTGCAATAATTTTCTATAACTTTCGAAGAGGCCTCACGCGACTTCAGTGTTTCGAAGAGTTAACATCTGTATTCCATGATGAAGTCCCATGTCTGCGGACCATCGAACGCTGGTATTTGGAATTTGAGCGTGGACATACCACACTTAGTGACAAATCTCGTGAAGGACGTCCAAAATCCGCCTTCACTGAAGATAACATCGTTGCTGTGAGACAACTAATCGTCGAAGATCGTCATGTGACATATCGAGAGATAGAGGCGTTATTAGGCATCTCAGGGACAACCATTCAAAAGATATTGCATGAGGCGCTTGGTGTAAGAAAACTAGTTTGCCGTTGGATCCCGCATTTGCTTTCCGACGATCATAAGGCGGCCCGCGTCAGATGGTGTAAGAAAACTCTTCAGAGGTTCAACCGAGGAGAGTCAAATCACGTCTACGACATCATCAGTGGTGACGAATCTTGGATCTATGCCTACGATCCTGATTCCAAACAACAATCTACAGTCTGGGTTTTCCAAAACGAGCCAAAGCCGACTAAAGTTGTTCGCTCTCGAAGCACTTCAAAGAAGATGGTGGCTACGTTCGTGGCGAAAACCGGTCATGTTGCGACGATTGCACTTGAAGATCGTAGAACGGTTAATGCGGAGTGGTATACCACAGTTTGTTTACCACAAGTCATCGCCGAATTTCGGAAATCCAGCCCAAAGCGACGCATCATCCTGCACCATGACAACGCAAGCTCACACACCGCTCGTCAAACGATTGAGTATTTGAAGCAGGAAAACGTAGAAATTCTTGACCATCCTCCATACAGTCCTGACCTAAGCCCTAACGATTTCTTTACATTTCCTAAAATTAAGAAAACTCTTCGTGGTCAAAGGTTCCAGTGCAGTGAAGAAGCGGTCGACTTGAAAGCGTCGACCGCTTCTTCACTGCACTGGAACCTTTGAACCATTTTGAACATTTTGAACACCCCCACTTTGGAGTGGAATAAATGTTATAATAACTGGTTCGAGCGAATGGAAAAGTGTATTAAACTTCGTGGTGAATACTTTGAAAAACAATAAAAGGTACTATAAGGTTATTTAGTTTTTTTTTTCTTCAAACGACAGAACTTAGAAGGCATGCCTCGTATTGTCTAGTTTTTTATGTAAGTAAGCATTAAAAATCCTAACCTGTTAGGATTTTTAATGCTTACTTATATTAAACATATTCCATATATCTCGAACATATTCCATGTTCCTTTTACGCAAAATACATAGGTATAAAAGACAGCTGCAGCGCTGACAATATTATTACGTCTATCGTTAAAATGAAAACAGCATCGCTTCGCATCCTAACAGTTTAGGTTAGGATTTTTACTGCTTACTTACATTATTTATTTATTTATTTATTAAACAAAATCCACAGCTCTTGAGGCTTAAACAGACTATACTTATATACTAAACTTACAGCCAAATTAAGGATTTACATTACATACATAGACCTAAAGTAAACCAACTGTCGAAGAAAACGCAACGAATAACTTAAGTAAGAATAGGTACATCTGCTAATAAAATTATTATGTGGGCACATTTATATACGGAGGTAGGCAGGCATATGGTCCGATGACGTGTATTATTAAACGTTATACCCATCTATGAGTCGATGGCTCTCAGAATCTGATTAACAAAAGAGAATTTACTCTCCCTAAAGACATCTACTGTACTGAAACAATTATTATAGGTTCGTTGTAATCTGGCTACCAAAGAGTTATGTGCATAGTTGGTACGAGTTCCAGCTACAGCAAACAACCTGACGTGTCTGGTTCGAGTTTTGGGACAAGACAAACGTAACACACTAGATAGCAACTCAGGGCAATCGATATAACCATTACATATTCCATGCAGGTAAGCCATATCAGCCAAAGTCCGACGATTGTCAAGGGTGGATAGACGGTAAAACTTACAGGCTTTTTCATATTCCTCAAAAGAGCGATAGCAACGGAAGTTTAACTGTTTAATAAACTTATTTTGTATATTTTCAATACATTGCTTATACGTAATGTACTGGGGATGCCAAATTATAGAGCAATATTCTAATATACTTCTAACGTACGCGTAGTATAAAACCCTTAAGCATCCCACATCATAAAATGGGCGACTAGCTCTAATTATGAAACCTAGCGACTTATAAGCCTTCCTATTCATTTTCTCTATGTGTTCGCTAAAAGTTAGCTTAGCGTCCATTACAACCCCTAGATCTTTCACTGAATTTACTTTATTTATAGCAGAACCGTTGATGTTATAGCTGAAGTCAGTGGGGCGTCTTTTTCTTGTGAAAGAGATGTAGTGACACTTGGTTACGTTAAAAACTAGACAATACAGATTTAGCACATTGAGATTCCTCCCTACTCTTTGGTTTGTATTTCTTAAAGGCGGGTCCAGATATGTGTCATTAGCCCGATCCGTTACCGTATCCGTATCGCCGACGCGTATCATGATCGCTTTACGCGATGTCGATACGCCGTTATGATACGACCCGACCCATGTCGTATCGGTTTTTGTCCGATCATCAAAGGTGATACAGATAGTATTGTGAAGATACGGATACGGAGCAAATCGAGGCGTTCAGAACTTGATACGGGGATTGATATGTGATACGAATACTGTGATCGTATCGGCCAAATAACACATATCTGGACCGCCTTAACGTGTAGAACTGGAGGTCCTTAAGTCGCCAGTGAACATATATTTTCAAGCCAATACTGTTCCGCCTTCAACCATATCGTCTCATATCTTATTGTAAAAATATGAATTAAAAGATAAATTAGGTACCTAATTTACATTGAAAGAAATAGAGAACAAAGCACGTTGAATCAAAATGATCTTTATTCAACATAAAATTATAAATGTAGTAAGAAACATTTTCGAAAATCAACTGGAAACTTAATAAGTCCAGTCATAGGCAACAAATAAAAGGTAAATATAGATAGGTAATCTAAGCAATACCTACCTATGTAAGTAGGTATCGGTTAGTATGTTAGGTGTATTACTTTTATACACAAGTGCAGTAAAATGTGTTAGATTTACTTCTATCATTAATTACCTAGAACTGAATCGGTCTAATCGATCTAGGTTAGAATCGATAAATTTAAAATCTAATTTTAGTACGCAGGTATTTCCAAATAATATCCAAGAATGGAAAATTTGTTCAGCTGCAAATATCTAATAATATGAATAATTAATTCATTATCAATCATACATTTTGTCTGACAAAAAAATACAAATATTTTTCTATGAAAAATATATAAATAGTGATCGGACCTTCAAAAATTGAAATAAGTCCGTCAAACTTGGGTCATAAAATTACAATAACATAAAAAAAATGGTTTAAAACCAAAATCCTTAATAACTATTTGTAACCATATTACATCCGGGAAAACTTTTTATTGGTTCGTTAAACATTATGATAAATGCCTAAGTGTAAAAGCGCACATAAATTACATACCTACTACATACATGATGTGTATTTTTCGTTTAATTAATGAGTAAAAATTTACAGATAAGCCAGTTAAATTATGGTACAATTACAACAAAATGTTGCGAAAAATGTCGCTATAACAATATCGGAACGGGAGCCCGCAACATGCCTGTGTCTGTGTAGTCTTCGCAAAAAATGTTGCATGTTGCATTGCAACGTTGCAGCAACACGAAGAAGTTGCGTGTTATATGTTTATCTGAGGCTACACAGAGGTAAGTTAGTCATATAGGCACCTTTAAAAAGCAAAGAATTAAGTTGCTGGCGCTGCATAAAATAATCTATGTTGATTATATTAGGTAGGTTACATTTATATGAAAAACATGAATAATTGTTTGATTAACTGGATTAAGTTCCCACAATTACAATGTATAAGTAATTATTTGAACAGCTGTTTTAAGTATACCTTCATCATATAAGCATATAGGTAAAATTTTGTTTCTTTTAATCACACGTGCCACAGAAAATGGAAAATATCTCATGGTCAATAGATATTACGTTACTAATTTAACTTCTGGAACTACTTTTTCCAATAAAGCGGAAAAAGACTTTTCTTGTGTCAAATGCTGTGGAATATCATTCACCTACAGAACTACACATAGAAGAAACTGAATTAATAAGTGCAAATTTGATAAAAAAAATGCTACCAAGACCTCAAAAAAGAGGGAGATTCATGGTTTCTTTCTTTTTTTGTTTATTTAATACACAACTATGAAGGCAGAGTTTACCGGAGTGAGTATACCTAGGTCCTTTTTGAAAACAGAATGATAAATTACATGTGAACTAGGATTCCCAAGATTCGTTCAGTCAATTACATCTTAGACATCTAATGAACAAATTTTAATACTGAACTGTTAATTTTTGATTTAGCAATACAGTTGAATTCACAACTGCTTGATTGTTTAATTATTCTTGAGATAAAGATAAGACCATAAAACATGAAGCTTTAAACTTGCTGGTTAAACCAGCAAACTCTGCCAACATAAGTGTTAATGCAAGATTTAATGCAAGCTGAAGAAGGCCACGATGGCAGCTAAGATCGCAAGAGGAACAGAGACGAACATGGTGCCTGCACCGTTGCAGCTGTCCTTGTCGCACACGCTGCACGACTTGATCCTTCTGTCTGGAGTCAGGATCTTGGAGGTCTCCTCCATTACGCGGCAGGAATGTTCCTTGTTAGCTGGATTTCCGTCCAAGCATGTGCGGATTACAGCGCCAGATTCTGTAATGAGGATATTAAAAATATAAGGAACAGTCAAAACATCCACATTTCTTTAGACATCTATGCATCCGTACACTTTAAGCGGAACCCTTAAATGGTCAATGAATGTATATACTCGTACGTATACCTATTATTTTACGACTACCGCAACCATTTGTGAGATCTCATAAACTACGCTGTGTTCTAATTTGAGCATTTGCAGGGAGCTCCAGAAATAGACAATAAGTTGGTGACTACATTTCCTCTGGATAGGCTTAATAAGTTAATAGGAATAACAGATGTGGGCAAATCTGTTGAGTCATTGTAACTTAGCATCATTTAGAAACAGGGATTTCAAATCGCAAGCATCCATGGACATAGCTAGCTACCCTATAATTAACAGCCAAAGGTCAGACTCAGTAAATCATCAACAAAAGATGCAAAAGCTCAACAACTTACCCATTATGATTTTGTGGCAGTATCTCGGAGCTCCAACGACGCTGCCGAAGACTTCAGCCGGGAGTACAGAGTACAGGAACTGCTGATTGTACCTCGTCGAGTCTTGGGATGTGCATTCCTGAAATTTTACATAGTGCAAATTAAAATTGGCTGATATTTTAAACTTGTTTCTTAGGCTAAAGGAGTTTTTCTAGAGAGTCAATCTAAAAGATTTTTGTTAAGGACACTGCAATTGTGATTTTTTTAGTGTTTGCATTGCAATGCATCTGAATTTCCGGTATAATGTCCAAATACTGACCGAATACGGTGTACTGGGAACATATTTATTATATTAACTAAAATGACTTAACTATGCCTAATCTCTAAGCTCCATTCGTTTTTTCTCGATAGAGCAGTTAAATTTTTTTGGCATTTTCGGAAAGTTTCGCTAATGCTTTTTAAGTACCTAAGTAATTTCTTAAAAATATGACACATTTTATTTATGTACTAGGTACCTATTTACTTGTTATTTACTACTTAAAATTACTTACTAAGTCAATCCCAAAAGAAGAAAGAAGATGCCTGTAAAGGTCTCGAAACGTTGAGCATTGAAACAATGCTAAAAGTAACAAACACCAAGCGATAAAAACAGAAAAAATAATTTAAATCTGGGGGCACGGTAGTGCCCCCGCCAAGTCTAACAACAAAGCGGCACGGCCGTACCATTCTTTTCTCGAAGCAACTCAGGCCATTTTCGACCTCTTATAACTTCGTTGTGAATAAAACTAGAAACCTGAAGATCTTGTAACCAAGCAGGCATGTATAAAGGACGGTACATTTCGATTTTCATTCAATTTGAACCAGTAGTTTAAAAATTATAACTAGGCAAAGTTTCTTAATTTTGTTATTTTTATCACTCACTGACTGACCGATCATCAAAATTCAAAAGGCACTTCTAGCAGACATAGAAGCTTCTTATTCAGAATACAATTAGTGTTTAGTGTATACATTAAGAGAAAATTATAAAACAAAAAAAAATTGATCCTGTTTTCCCGAAAAACACAAACTTCCTATATAACTTTGTAATCCCATATATATTGTATGGGATTACAAAGTTATATTTGCAGTATTGTTCTATTTTATTAATACTTAAAGATACCTGTTCAAGTATTAATAAAATTGAAAAATAGGTGTCGATATTAGCTAATTAAATTACGTAATAATAACTTAAGACAGAATGTCCCCGACTTGGAATAACATACATGGATCTCACAACTTTTTACAGTAGAAGAACTGAGTTGCGAGACTTGCTTTTTTTACAAGCATGTTTTTGATGGGATTCAAATTACTTACTATTAATTGCTTTGTTCCCGTGAAAGGGTCGCCACAAGTCTTGTCATTTTCTGTGTTGCATTGGTAGCATTTGATACACGATCCTGAAACAATCAAATAACAAATAAAATAATCACTTTTAAAATAAAAAAATATTTTAGTATCAGTATAATTGTTCTAATCTGTTATGTTAAGCATGTAATTTAATAACAAAAATTAATTTGATAAGAAAATGTGAAATATTTCAGCTTTGATTCTTACTCCCATCATACGACCACACCACTCAAAAAAAATGGAGAAAAAAAAAACTTTGGCACAAAGAAAATCTAAAACGTATAAGAAACTCTTTGGTAAGTGAAGGCAGACTGGTATATTTGACTGACATGGCAGCCATTTTGAATTCCATGACCTACTCGATTTGTCCTGACCAATCAGAAGCTCCTTGTTGGTTTTGTAAGAAAACTCCTTGTTGGTTTTGAAACACGTTTGTTGTATAGGAGCCCCTCTTAAATATTTGTTTTATTTTGTTTTTAGTATTTGTTGTTGTAGCGGCTACCGAAATACATCTTCTGTGAAAATTTCAACCGTCTAGCTTTTACGGTTCATGAGATACAGCCTGGTGACAGACGGACAGACGGACAGACGGACAGACGGACAGACGGACAGACGGACAGACGGACAGACGGACAGACGGACAGACGGACAGACGGACAGACGGACAGACGGACAGACGGACAGACGGACAGACGGACAGACGGACAGACGGACAGACGGACAGACGGACAGACGGACAGACGGACAGACGGACAGACGGACAGACGGACAGACGGACAGACGGACAGACGGACAGACGGACAGACGGACAGACGGACAGACGGACAGACGGACAGACGGACAGACGGACAGACGGACAGACGGACAGACGGACAGACGGACAGACGGACAGACGGACAGACGGACAGACGGACAGACGGACAGACGGACAGACGGACAGACGGACAGACGGACAGACGGACAGACGGACAGACGGACAGACGGACAGACGGACAGACGGACAGACGGACAGACGGACAGACGGACAGACGGACAGGCGGACAGGCGGACAGGCGGACAGACGGACAGACGGACAGACGGACAGACGGACAGACGGACAGACGGACAGACGGACAGACGGACAGACGGACAGACGGACAGACGGACAGACGGACAGACGGACAGACGGACAGACGGACAGACGGACAGACGGACAGACGGACAGACGGACAGACGGACAGACGGACAGACGGACAGACGGACAGACGGACAGACAGACAGACGGACAGACAGACAGCGAAGTCTCAGTAATAGGGTCCCGTTTTATCCTTTGGGTACGGAACCCTAAAAAGGAGCCAGGACAGAGAAGAATTAGACCTTTAGGCCTTAGACCACCGGTGCAGTTAAATAATTTGCATTTATATCTACATACAAAATATGTACCTACTTAATGTTTAGGTATATGTTTATAAAATAATAAGTAAAATTTTAAGTTATTATATTATGCAAACGGATGTTTATCGCATGCGGTTTTCCTGAATATGTGCTTATCAATCAAATTTTAATGAGCTACCTATAGTTTTAGTTGAAATTTTAGTACCAATATTAATACTTAAAATTTAATGCCATATTGCAGAATTCGGAACGGTTTTATGGTGATACAGTCTTAAGCTCAAAATACACGGGCGACACTGACACTGCAATTTTACCTATAGAGCCCACAACTACAGCCCACATTATAATAATTCGTGCATGTGTGCTGAGGTGTGGGCTCTTTGTAGGTAATGTAGCAGTATCAGTGTCGGTCGACCGTGTATTTTGAGCTTTATGCAAGACATCACGGAAAAACTTTAGCGAAAACGGTCCTTGATTTGAGAGTGATTGTCCTCTTGTCCTCAAAATTCTAGACTTTTTTCCTGAAGCAATCTACCTACTTCTACCAAACAACCTATTATTTATTTATTATATTTATTTATTTATATTTTATTTATTAAATATTTAGATTCTTCTTCTTATCCCGAAGAAGAGACCTGGAAAGGTCTCGAAACGTTGAGCGTTGTAACAATGCTAAAAGTAATAAAAACCACGCGATTCAAACCGAAAAATGTCTTTAATTTTTATTAAATATTTATCAAATATTTACTCCAAAAGATAGCAAGAGCAAAAAGTAAGCCCTAACTACTTATTCATATTAATACGAGTCACATAAAATGTATTCCACTTACTAAGTAGATAAGGTACCTACCAACGAACTCGGAATATATAGTAGGTAGGTAGGACCTATATTTTAGGGAGGGTAACGCAGAAATGGGGCAACGCATAAAAATAACCCGACATTTTAGTTTTGAACTAGTTTCTGTCTGTTGGGTTCAACTTTCATGGTTTCATAAAAATATGAATATAAATTTTACTACGTGTAGGTGAATTTATGTAACAAGATAGAGTTCTGTTTTTGATCAAATGCTACCAAAACATTGCTAGCCTTATTAATAAACGTGGAGTAAGGTCGGAGTAGTGAGAACATGTTTTGTCTTTTTCCGTGACTAGAACTTTCAAGGGTGACAGACAGAAACAAAAGGTGGTATTCCAACTTTACTCCACGTTTATTTATAAGGCTATGCATGTTGTTTTTGCATCCCGCCATCATTTCACTAGTCACTAGGTACCATTTGATTATTAAGAATTAAAACATAACCTCCTTCTTTTTTTGGAGTTGGTTAGAAAAAAAAAACCAATTAAGAGCAGATTCACGAAAGCGGACGAAGGTGCTGTTAAGAATTATACCGGCCACTCTAACCGGCCATAATTTCTTCAAATAGATCATGCTAAGCGGCATGTTATACTAACCGAAGTCATTGTATCCGACCAAGACAGGAAATAATTTTATATGAAAATATGCGTCACATAATTAAGCGGTAGGTAGGTCATTGTAGTTAATATAAGTGGATTCCATTGTATTTTACAAAATCATAAAATAAGGCAAAAGTTTGTGCAAAGTAGGTGCTCAACTAAACATTGAATTTGTTGACATTATCATCTGCCTGGCATATGACTCCCGCCGCGCCGCGCCGCGCCGGCCGGTTTATTTCAATCGCTATTTGAAGATGTGCACAAAAAATGCTACTTTTAGTTTGCTTTTAGTATAATAGATAATATCTATCATAATTATCCCACCGTATATACAAGGTGTTGAAGTTTATGGAGTAGCTGCGTTGTTGTTCATACGTTACGTTGTTACGTTGCGCGTCATAATAACATTCAGGCGATCAACTTTTTACTCTTTTTTTTAATATGAACTTGGTCTTTCCAAAAAAATTTTGAGTTTTACTCTTAATGAAAAACAGCTGTTTTTAAAAACAAAGGCTATTAATAGAAATATTTTAAAGGAACAATACAACACAACGAAAAAAAGAAAGCCCAGTGCAGGCGTAAGAACTTAAAAATAAAATATAATATAAAGGCAATTAATGTTTGTTAATGACAATTTAAGGTCAATGATCGCCAGCTCTCAGAAACAGCTGACTTTCAAGCAAACTTTAAACTCAAAAATTTCCAAAAGTTGTTTTTGAAAAAGTTATTTACCTAGACGTGTAGAACAACGTATACAAGCAACTGCTTCATAAACTCCAACATACTGTATCCAAACCTACCATACATGTGGCACTTTATACTGCGAGCAAACAACAATGAGATGCCCAAAATTTCCAGCGTCAGTTAGCTCTATTAGCTCTCATATAAAAACGTATAGTTGATACGGCTCGCAGACTTACGAAACGATGATGTCATCGGACACGGTTTTTATTATTTTTAGACGACGGGTAGGCAACCTGTCTCACTACCAGTATTCACCTTGGAGCTAATGCATTTAAGTTTCAGGAATTGACCAGGAATGTTTGCCAATTCTGCAATACCTACCTATTTGCAAATTGGAAAGTAAATATTATGATATTACGAGTATCAGAACAAATAAAAATATTAAGCGGAAAGCATACCTATTGTTTACAAATTGGTGAAAATTTGTTTGTGCTATAAAACTTATTTCAGCCATGACCATGCCCCTGCGTTTTGTTATGGAGAACGAGTAGGTATCCTTTCCTCTTAAGAGGACAGTCTACCTACTCTTTCTCCATACAAACGTTAATCGACAGTTTCCCCCTTGGATAAAGACATTAGAGCAAATACTCTTATGGTATAAAATCTATATTCTGCCATGACCATGTCCCTACGTTTTGGCGTTTTTCATTTTCTAATTAGAATAGAAATAAAATTTCGAAAAAATCGTAAATTAAAAAAATCTAAATGGGGCAATCTAAATGGGTTATGGCTGCCATAGGACTTATGACAGAAATACATTTTTTCTAATATCTTTATCCAGAGAGGAAAAAGGCGACTAGGTACGTTTGTAAAGTTTGTATGGAGAAAAGAGTAGGTAGACCAGGGGTTCCCTAAGTGGGGGGCGCGCCCCCCAGGGGGGGGGCGCAGAGATATTTACAGGGGGGCGCGGGCCACCTGTGTATTCAGGTACCTGTAAAAACCTGGACAATACTTTCCAGACTGCTCGATACGACCAATTAAATTATTTGAAATTGACGCCTGTTAAGAACTTTATCAATCTCTAGACTGGCCCCGCGGCCACTTCACGGGCGTAATCAAAGGTATTTGGTACTTACCAAATTCCCCTTGTATGACTCAAGGGTATTTGATACTTACCAAATATCCCTTGTATGACAACCTGATAATCTGGATTGGAGGACGGGGGGGCGCGAATTTGTTTTTATGATCGAAAGGGGGCGCAGCTCAAATAAGTTAGGGAACCCCTGAGGTAGACTGTCCCCTGCCGGAAATAACATTGCATTAGTTAACTATTTACATTTCTATTCTGTGTTTTCCATTTTGTTATCTCAGTCATCAGTGTGAGTGTACAAAAAACCCGGATACCACTGAACCCGAATGAGTACTTAATAATATCTAATAAATAACTTGGTATTTTCTCGGGATCGAGAAGCGCCCTGCAATTAACAGTGAAAACTAAAGTCGTGTTACAAACGCATGATAACGAATGTTTAGTATCAATTAAGACTTATACATGAAAGCGTATACCTTAACGTTCTAAATAAATGCTAATGGAAATTTGTCTGTTCTTCGTTTTAATTGATAAAAATTCCTCTCCCTCCATCACCTCCTTCTCCATTACCTCCTCCACCATTACCTCCTCCACCATTACCTCCTCTACCATTACCTCCTCCTCGATCACCTCCCCTCAACCCTCCACTATAATAATATCATAAATTTGTCTCTGCAATGCATTAACAAGGCGCATGTCAATAACTCAGAGAATTATTAGCTTAGCTGTGCATTGGCAAATGAGAAATAAATATGTCGCAGTCACACC